>SNQJ01S0088624.1:0-33420 GCA_010110895.2 Picea sitchensis
ATTTAGACAGTATGTCACTCATCCCTCTTTAGTTAGTAAATTCAATATCTAAAACTTAAGGAAAGCGTCATGTTCTGGTGTGTTTTGTTCTAGATCTAGGTGGATCTAGGGAGATCAGTTAGTGCCCGCACCTACCGATTTGTCCGATAACAACATCTTCAACAATTTTTTGGGTGCATGAATGGTTATACGATGACCTTGAAAATCATGCCAAACTTTCTAGAAAAACCTCACAACAATTTGCCTTGATTTCTGTGCCAATAAGTGACTGTACAGACCTGTACAGAATCTATACGATATGGCTTGAGTATGGTTGTCTGTCCCTCCTTGAAATCTGTGCCAAATTACGGTTGTACGAACTGATAAAATCTGTACCACATGGACAAAATTAAATGTTGTATGCTATCTTGATTTATGTGCACACAAGTGACTGTACAAACCCTGAAATCTATGTTGTACAGCCTCCTATGTATGTTAAACCTTTACCTCAATTTATGTGCTAGTATTCTGCCTTGGAATGTGTTCCCTAGCTCTAAAAAATAACCTCTTTCTTCCTGCTCGAAAATGCTCTCTCACTTGCTCTCTCAACAATGAACCAACAACCCAACAATCGGTGCACCCTCTCAACCCTAACCGATCTCATGAGGTAGGTGAGGAGTTTATTAATCCAATGGTTGAGATTGGATTAGATGAGTGGATGAGATTTGGTGTCTCTTCACTCACCCTCACTAAAGTCATAAAGTCACCTTTTAATTTGCATCCCACAAATTAAATGGCTAGGGCCCACATTAGGCACTTTCTCACCCCTTAGGTGCCTAGGGATGAAAAACACTTGCCTAGGTACTTTATTTTAATTAAAAATTTAAAAAACTATAACTCATCAATATGTACCAACATCATCAACTATACACCTCATGTATGTTCCAACCCATCAACTACTTGTCTCAAGCATGTAACCAACTTGTACCTCAACCAAAATCCCTCATAAATTTCATCATCCAAATATGATGTGTAACTCTGTAATAGAACTAGTGTATATGATCACATACCTACAAACCTTCCTTAACTTTAACAACAAGAGACTAGCATTTTCATCAAACGTTTCTTTAGTCTCACAAGACTATTTTTGGATTAGTCAACAACCCTAACTTGAAATAATCATAACTTTGTACTTGTAATGAATAAAGATATGAAACTGATACACAATGTTCTCCAATGTGTTTTATACAATTCATCTAGGTGTCTCTACTTGGAACCTCTCATAAAAGGAGTTATGGAAACAATGGAACACCTTGTTGAATTATGGCTTATTCTAGAGAGCGACCTTGTAGAATGTGCCCCGCACGAAATATTTGTTGAATTGATATGAAACTGTTACACAACATAATACAAACTGTGCACTAACCAACACATTTTTTCTTACTGAATTTGGATCTGTTATGAAGAATTTATGATATTGTTACTCGAAGCACTTGTTTTTTACTAGTTTTAGGACTAGCCACAAACCCTATTTTCCACGGAGTGTAAATCCAAAAATACAATGACCCACAAGATGATTTTTTTACCACATATACTTGGATATGTTTCCTCAATGGAATATCAATTTCACGGTCTTAATCATTCTAGAAAATAAATTTATTTCAAAAATGGTGAGATGACCTGAAAAAAACATACCTTAGAAAGCATCATCAAAAGAATTTATCCTTCCTTGAATTCTGGCCTTCTTTTCTTCACTTTCCTCAAAAATTTGGCTTAGATATCCTTTGGTTACCTCATACACCTATAGGTATTAAATATTCTCAAGTGTGATTTAAATGAGAGAGCCTTGCCTCTTATTTATACTCTTCAAGTAGCTTCCTTAAAAACATCTTCTAGGTCACTTTGCACACTTTCCTTATTTTAGGGTTAACCCACTTCTAAATTCTCCATTAAATTTATTATTTAAATAATTGATTTTGTATTCACTTTGAAATATAGTGCACTCATCGCTTCACTTTATTATTTACCTTTAAAAACTCTTAAACCACTTTGACTACTTTGACCTTTTGGGGCTTCTAGATGACATATGAGGGTCCTCAAACTTCGTAAGGCCATAACTCTCAAACCATGAGGAGTTATGTGACATTCCACATGCCACCAGAAATGGATGACATGTACTATCCATATAGAATAGTATTACCTTCAAATATAACAAAAATCACAATGTTATCCATCAAACAAACTTGGGTCCATTACCCAAACCTAGGTTCTCCAACTTCACATCGTCATAACTCTCTAATCGTGAGGAGTTATTTGACGTTACACATACCACCGAAAATGGCATGACAAGAACTATCCATATAGAATATTTTCCTTGACAAATTCATTGTCCTTCATCTCATTATTCCACAATTAAGCATGGGTTCTCTTACTCCGCAAAGCGTCTTCCTGTGAGGGATTTCACCATAAGGGGACCACTTTGGAGTTCATCCATATTTACTTCTTTTCAACCATGACAAGACAATAATGAGTCATCTTTACATCAAACAATCTTGGGTCCATTACCCAAACCTTTTTGTTGCGGGGCTTTCTTCAAGGGTTGACATCAATGACAACCAACCTTAATCAACAATTATAACCACCTATTTTTTCTATCATTTAAACTTGGCTATCGAAACAGATACTTCAGACCACTATGGTTTTTTCTCAGCTCAAATATTTTACCCATGAGATAATTCTGCCACATCTTCAAGGCATGCACTATGGCTGCCAATTCTAATTCATGAGTAGCATAGAGCCTTTCATGTTATTTTAACTTTCTTGATTTTTAGCATATCACATGCCCATTCTAACTAAGGACTCCATTGAGCCCTTCCTTGCATGCATCCATGCACACAACAAAATCTTCATCTGAATCTACAATTCTCAAAATTGGCAAACTTGTGAACAAACTCTTCATGTGCTGAAAAATTCTTACCCAATCTGGAGTCCATTCAAATCGTGCACCTTTCTTTTGCAAGGATGTAATTGGATGCACAATATTTGAGAAGCCTTCAATAAACCTTATGTAATAACCTACAAGTCCCATGAAGGACTTCGCCTCTGTGATATTTCTTGGTGTTGGCCATTCCTCAATGGATTTTATATTTTCTAGATCCACAACTATTCCTTCCTTGGAAATGATATGACCCAAACAATATATCTGTCACTGGTAAAATGAGCACTTGATCAAGTTTGCATACAGTTGATGACCCCTCAATGCTTGTAGCACCATCCTGTGCTTCTCATTCTCTCCTTCATACTTTGAATAAATACATATGTCATCCATAAATACAATGAAAAAATTATCTAAGTAATTTCTAAAAAATCCATTCATCAAACACATGAAGATATATAGTGCATCTGACAACCTGAAAGGTGCCACTGTGAACTCATAATGTTCATACCTCATTTTGAAGGCAATCTTTCTGATGTCTTCTTATTTAATTCTCACTTGGTGATATCCATATCTGAGATCAATCCTTGAAAATATATGTGCTCCCCTAAGCTGATCAAATAGGTCATCTATCCTTGGCAAAGGATACTTGTTCTTTATTGTTACCTTGTTCAACATCCTGAAGTCCATAAAAAGTCTCAACGTACCATCCTTCTTCTTCACGAACAATACTTGGGCACACCAAGGTGACACACTTGGGCGTATGTACCCCTTCTTCAGAAGCTCTTCAAGTTGCATCTATAATTCCTTCAACTCTAGCCTACTCATCCTATAAGGAATCTTGGATACGAGCGTTGATCACGACATTATATTTATAGAGAAATCAATATCTCTTTTCAGTGGCAACCCCTGTATCTCTTTAAAGACATCCTCAAATTATTTCAGTACTGCAAAGTCTTCAACATTTGGCACTTTATCCTTAGGTGCCTCCTCCATGTGCGCTGCAAATACTTGACATACTTTCCTATAGCTTTTCTTCAATTGCAAGGTTGAAACTTATTTTCTAGTTACAACTCTTGGAAATCCTTGAATTGTTCTAAAGTTTCCTTCCTCATCCAAGAAAGTAAATGCCTTATTGTAGCAGTCTAGAACAACATGACATCGGTCTAACCAATCCATACCAATGAGGAAATAACAAGAGCCCAAAGGTATGATATTGAAACCAAATTTTGATTGCAGTCCATTCATTTCCATTGGACATGCATGAAACACTCACTAATTTTCCTTTTTTCTCCTGTAGCTAACTGCACCAACCAAGGTTTTCCAAGCTTTCTTCTTGGCAATTGGAATATTTCCACCATATTAGGATCTAGATAACTATGACTAGCTCCTGAATCAATTAAAATAACAATGGGTTGGTCATTAATCATACCTTTCACTTCAATATTGAAACACATCTTGCATGTTATCTAAGGTTGTGTAAATTGTAGGTACATTTATGCCCATGTCTTGAATTGTCATATTTTGTTGTACATTATGTGCAGTCCTCATTTTTTCACCTCTTTGAGGGAAATATATGTACATATGATATCCACTACAACCCCAACATTGAATAAGTTGTTGCCTTGATTTTTTCCCCACTGTGCCCGCCATTCTAGGATCCTTGGGATTTGGCTGTCCTTGTGGGATATTTCTATAAAATGGTGGCTTAGTCCCCTTCTTCCTTTGTTCCACCTTGCTTTTGATCTTGTCTTCCCAAGAATTTTGGAAAGTCGGCCTTCCCCTTTTCTAATCATAAAGACACTTAGCGCGCCTTATGGTTTCCTCCAATGTATTGGAGTCATCATATTGTATCTTGTCACTGATAAATGAGGGAAACCCATTGAGGTACCTATGAATTTTAACTTGCTCATCCTTTATGAATGTGACATATTACAACAACTCTAAGAATCTTCTTTCATACTCATTTATTGTCATACTCCCAATCTTGAGTTCAAAGAAATCCTTCATTGTCTTATCATAGTATCCCTTGGTTAAGTATTTATTTTGAAAATACCCCTTGAACTCCCTCCAAGTAACCTTCTTTTCACCAATGTGTTGCACTTGATTTTCCTTTTATTTGATAAATGAATAATATCCCTTCTTCCTGTGTAGAATCATTATGCATCTAGAAATACGTCCTCATATCCAACAACCAGGTCTCTACATCTTCATCCTTGTGATCACCATCAAAGGTAGGAGGCTTCATCTTATTCATTTATCCATGTATCTTGTCCATCCCAGTCCTTCTCCTATGCTTTCTGACAGGATATGGACTTGAGATGCTACGCACTTTCCTAAATGAATGCCTTGGTGAGTGAGGGTTATGCCTATATACACTTCTCATTTCTCTTCTTTTCTCATCACGAGACTTGAAACTTCTTGATCTACTTGACTCTGTATCTTTATCCATTTTATTTTCTATTCTGTCCAATATTTGCATCAACTTGATATTAAAGTCATCTTGTTGCTCCTTGGCTTTCATAATCCTTTCATTATCAGCTTTATAGATTTGGAGAACTTTTTTCAGTCCCTTTATGGTTTCTACCAAGTTTATGCACTCCTCCTTGAATTTTGTATCATCAACAACCAAAAAAAAATACAAATCCCTGAATTCATCATCATGGTTGTAAGTTCTCTATGCATCTTCCATGATTTTTGGCTTTTTGCACTGATTCTGTCCTAATCTAATTGCTATTAATTATGCAAAATGTGTAGGAAATAAGATTTGTTAGATGAATTCATGATACAACTTCATGAAAACTCTGCACCATTTTGTCATAATCCTTTCTTCTTATTTCTTGGGTGATTTTAACATCCCAATTCAAAAATTTCTGGGTGATTAATTTTCCCATCGACTGCTCCCTTGTGCAATTCTAATTCTTGCGCAATATATCATCGTCATTTGGAATTCATCCAAATACCCTTTTACTCTTTATTTCTTTCTTCTAAATCCCATACATGCACTAGTATTCAACATGTACTAATGCACGTTGTCATTTTTTAATGTATACACCATGTATCAATATTACACATGCACCACAAGTTTTTCTCTGCACAGACCCAAATTTTAGTGCGTACACCAACGCATCATTTTTTTATGCACATTTCCAGTGTCGCACCCCACAATGTCAAAAATGTAGCACACACACTTGTGCATTCTTATTTTAGTTGCACCATCATCGTGTTGTAATTCCAAATTTGACCACTTATCAATCCAAATTTATCTTTTAGTAGAAACTCGGCCCATGTAGACTCGGTGCTAAAACTGGAGCTCTGATACCAAAATGTAACATCCTCATTACCATACTGCTCTAATACTAATCTGTATCAACTCGTTACCAAATTTCTTTGATACAAACTTGTAGCATGCCCAATCTACTACTAAGCAACGCTACTACAAAACCTAGTGCACATATTCTACTCTATAACATTGGTCTGCATAGATTTCTACTACACATACAACGATTTTGGTGTCATACACACATTTGTGTTTCCTTGTGCTCATGTACTTCTTTTGTGCACACACAAGTGAATCCAACCTCTTTTGCGCACGAAGTATTTTCCATTATTACAAGGTTAACTTAACAGGAATAAATAATAAAAAATGTTATACTATGCATGTATGGCTACAAATGTTGAATATCAACACCACACTTACATGTGCAAGCAACATTATACAGAATAACAACAATTACTTATATGCAACATCATATAAGAATTAAACCCATATCAGAAATAGATAATTAAGCACACAGTAAATGAGACAAGCACATAAAGGACACTTATATTTTATGAAAATTCACCAACTACACATAGAGCTTAGACATTCCTCCCAGCCATATATTATGTTGCTCGTATAACTTTAGCAATAGGTCACCCCCGAGTTGAGTCTTAAACTACACCACAGAAAATTGGTTCCTAATGTCGGGCTAAGGTCTGATAATCAATAGAATCATTCAGTCCAAGGTGCCACTCCTACAACTAGCCTACAGTCTCTCATTACCCACACGCCAGTACCACCCAAGGAAGTGTGCCCATTCTATGCTCAACAGTCCCTCAGTTTCCCCACTTCCCTTATAGGGCTTTAGCAACAAGCCGAACAGGAAGTCTCTGAGCCTTTTAACTAATGCCCAGTGCACCAAGGAACAATTACCAGGAAAACTTTCACCTAGAGAGAATGTTCACATGCATGAAAAATTGCCTCTTTGACAACAAATATCTCACCTGGAGAGATGATCACAAGCCTGACAACCCGCCTCTTCGACAACAACTCTCTCACCTAGAGAGAATTTTCACAGGCTTGACAACCGCCTCTTTGACAACAAATATCTCACTTGGAGGGAATTATCACAGGCCTTGGAACCCGCCTCTTTGACAATAAATACTCTGGTTACAATACAAAAAAATAAATTACAAGATTTTCTCTGCAAATAAGGTAATAGTCATCTTTGCTCAGTTGGTAAGACCCCTTATGCACCTGATAAAATGAATGAAATCCCTTCCCCAAAAATACACTAAGTCCAACAATATATATTGCATGCCTTAAACTGGATAGTTTTCACCTTCAGAATTAGCTTTAGCCACTTGATGACTTGTTCCCATCCCTTGGGATCTTAGGATAAATAAATATCCATAATTACACTTTTTGGAAATATTAATAAAATATTCCCTTGAACTTNTTCTGCACGTAATGATGTGATATTATTAATAACTTGAGTGTTATTACATTTTCTGAGGATAGGTGCATTCGCCTATTAGCATCCCGACTCACCAGCCTCATAACCACATAGTCTCTCTGGCCTCAAATACATATACATCCATATATATCTATATATCTATGTGTGTGTGTGTGTGTGTGTGTGTGTTGCATTGATGTGCTCTTCAAGGTAATCCATGCGCACTTACTCAAGTGTGCACAACACTATGAAATGTGTGCACCCTTCCTTTGATGTGCAACCACACGCACTTACCCAGGTGTGCACAACACTATGAAATGTGTGCACTTACCCAGGTGTGCGCAAAACCAACATTCCTTTGAGTGTTATGCACTCTTGTTGTCTTATTCATTCAAGATAAAAGGTTACATGTCTAACTTTGGTCCACACCTAGGACACAATCGACATCATACCCTCTTTCACTAGCAAGAAAAACCATGCAGCCAATTCGAATTACATTTTCTTGACCAACAACCTACACTTACACATGCATTGACCTGCAAAAGGGCATTATACAATCACCTTACAACAATAGCCTTTATGGCCTCACACCACGCCTCTTTATGGATTTACAACAGGAAAACCCCTAAATATTGGCACCCAAAAAATGGTTACATATCCATGCATATCATTGGCTACAAATCCCACAAATCTCTAGATTTTGTTACATTCGACTCCAAGTCAGGTTTACCAGTCAATTACCATTCAGCCTTCATTTGGTCTCTAGTTAGTCATCTCATGCCCGCACTTCGACCTCTTTTTGGTTGACTTGTCATCGATATCTTTGACTTCGTATTTACTCGGTCGAATTCCTCGACCTTTGACTTGTTGTCGATCTACCTCAACTTCAACTTGATGTCGATCCACCTCAACTTCAACCGTCAGATGATTCACCTCGACTTCAACCGTCAATCAATTCACCTCGACTAGACTTTCACTGCAAAGAATATAACAACCCAACAACTCTAAGCTCTTCAGATTATTTGTAGGCCATGATCTAATATCAACACCCATATGTCTATATATAGTATATGTTAGTGTGAGTGGATCAGGGAGTACCTTGAGCACCCATTCTAAGGAATCTTTCTACAATTATAATTCTTCCTTTTATTGACAACGAAATAAAAGGCCTGATTTTATGGATATTGAAGGTCAAATCAAGTTCCACATAAAGGAAATCTTTGCATTTTCTTCATGTCTTAGTGAAAGGGATAAATACCCTTCTTTAACCATGTATTTCACTAAGTTGGGAAAACTACCCATGTCCAATCTGTCCTTTTCATCATAAATTCTTATGTTTCTTTTCACAATCTCTTGAAATAGATTATTATAAAATTTTCAAAGCTTAATTGGCATGTCATCCTAGTCTCAAATGTATTTTTCTAGCTTTTCCAATTCCTCCTCCCTTGATGTATATAGTTTACATAAACTATTTGACTCTGAAAATATTCCTTTGACAGGACCAATCTTGAATATTTTTTAGATTGACCATTTCTCCCTATGGGTGGATTTCCTATAACTAAGTGTCTCCATAAATTGTCCCTATCTCCTTTGCCAATTTTCCATGAAAACTAACTTTGAATAATTGGAAATGCTTTAAGAATATTTTCCCAAATAAAGGAATTACTCTAAGTATGACCCCCTTCTATCTATAGGGTTGTGGCTTAGTGGTGGGGACTAATCGTTGACATGTGAACAAGCCCATGTTCAAATTCTAGTGGGTGTAGAGCCATTTGCATGCATGTGCATGTGAGGGAGGGAGTTTGAACCTTAACACATATCTGACAAGCTTAATTGATTTAAATGGACATTAGTAGGATACTTTATCCATACTAATTATTGAATACAAGATATACCATTTCCATATATCTAATTCCTGAACTATCTCTGCTAAGAAAGCTTCGTTTGTGAGATACATGGATCTCAATCCTTAACTCCCTCTGGATTTGAATATACAAACTTTAAGCCCATTGAATAAGGGATAATTTTTTTGTCTCCATTGATCTCTCTCCAAAGAAAATCCTTAAAATATTTTTTATGTCCTTGAAATAATAGAAGGGGCTAAAAGGAAGGAAACATTGAATATTGATAAGGAGTCTAGAAATGATTTTAGTGATATTATCCTTGTTTTTGGTATCATCAAATATATTAGGCCAGTTTTGAGATCTTTCCCTTCAAGTTTCCATAATAGATCCCTACCTTTCGCCCAAGTTCTTGCAATGGAAATAGGAAAACCCTAATAAGTTAACACTATCCCATTTTCCCTTCAAAGTGAAATAAATTAGAATATGGTGGTTTTAGCCTAGGTATTTCTCTTGCAATTTACTGTGAAAACTTTGGACTTTGCATTGGTTGTTCCTTGAATAAGAAAACCAAAGAATTGTCTCAGATTATTTTCCATTTAGTATCATTTTGAGGATAGGAAACACCCATTATCATTGTATCATATTTAAACTAAGTAGTTTTTTGCAAGATGAATACCAAAGGGAGAGAGTCCTTGCAATTCCTTTCTAATATTTCCACCTAGCACTTCAACAAATAAAATGTTAAAACAAAGGAGACAGAGGGTAGTCCTTATGCTTCTAAAGAAACTTGTGGGTTTACGATTGACCAGAACTACTATCCAATGTGAATTAATGCAAGAGGAAACAAAATGTGTCCAATATTTATTGTATCCAACTCTGACAATTTTTTTAAGGAAAAGTCTTTATTAACCCTGTGAAATCCATTGGCTATGTCTACCTTCATAAGTGTAGCCAGGACTCTACAACATTTTGGTAGATAGAAGAGATCCTTCAACTAAAATAATAACGTTGTATGAAATGATATAGAATATATTTTTTGTAGTCTACTTGAGATCATATGTGTCACAATTTTGTTGGTTGTATATCATCCAAGGAAATTGATCTAACTCAAATTACTAGGCATCATGTATTTTGGGAATAAGGGTAATAAAAGAGAAGTTTAGGACCACCATCTTTCTAACATTGTGTCTAGAGTCTCTTACTTCCAACTAAAATATCTTTGATGAAATCCTAAGACACTTGTAAAGACTTGCGGGTGAAACCATCTGGGTCCAAGGATTTATCCTTTTGGAGGGAGAATGTTATGCACCTGATTATGATATATTGAGCAAAAACAGGAATATCACAGAAATTACCAATGGAACAACAGAATATAGAGAATAGAACACCAAATGATACATTTATTGATATGGGAGAAATATTCACTTGTCTCTTTGAGGGGGAAACCTCCAGTAGAGCAACACTTTATTACAATAATTTTCAAGACAAAACTTATCATGCCCTCAAATCCTATTTATACTAAATCTATCTACCAAAAGAACAATCTAGAAGAATATCTTTCTAGAAGAGAAATATTCTATTAGGTCTTCTTACATTTGACTTGTTCACCTTATTACTAGACCTTATTTATTAATATCAAGCTTGTTGATATTATGGTAGCTGCGGGAGGTATTAACCTCCACTTGTAACCTTTGAAAAGACTAGAATATTCCAGGAAGCAAGAGAAACCCTAAAGCCTTGGACATAACCCTAGAAGACAAGTCAACTAAAGAGAATAATCAATATTGAGATTTTATCCCCCAGGAAGAGAATTAGGCCGAAACAACTAAGAAGTAACAATATAAATAAAGGACGTTAGAGCTCATTTGGAACACACTCACTCACAACTGCATAAAATCAGTTGTATGCAAGTTTGGAGAGTAGTTGCAGTTGCAGCTACTGCAACCTGTATTTTCGGTTTTTCTGGCATGGACTTTCTGTTTGGTCCTTGGTTATCTTTGCTTGGTGCATTAGCCTTGGTTGGATATTTATTTTCTACCATAATTCTTCTCACTTTCGAGGTTAAGGTGCTCGGGGGTGGACTTTGTGCCTATGGTTGGGTGACAATATTGTTATATTGTCTACGGTTAAACGATCACACCCATTTTTCTAACAGGTTATGGGCCCACACCTCCTTCAATTAGTATAACCATTGGAAGGAAAATAAGCCATAATATCATCAATCTCATTGAAAAATAATCACTAGGGTTTCTAGCAGGTGCAGTTACTGAAGCACTGTCACTAGGGTTACTAGCAGGTACAGTTACTGAAGCATTGTCGCTAGGGTTACTAGCAGGTGCAGCTGCAAACCCTAAAACTCTTGCCCAACACCTTATGATGGAACACCTTACTCAAAGAGAGGATATTCTAGCGTGCCTTAGTCTGATGCACCTATTGGCACTCTCAGAAGGAAAAAAAGTCAAAGTTGAGATTTTGGGTCAAAGTCAATGTTTGACCAATCAAAGTCAAAGTTTGACCAACTATGAGTTAACAAAAATCATGAATGAAAAGACAAATCATCTACACTATTCAACTCTTACAAGAACTCTTGAAGATGACATGTGGATAATTGACAGTGGATCTTCCAGGCATATGACAGGAGACTAGGTTAAACTCTCCAGTTTGAATGAAAAGAAGACATCCTACAAGGTAGGACTTGGAGACAAGAACACCTATCTAGTTGAAGGAATTGCTCAAGCCTCCGTCAAATTGAAATCAGGTAACAATGTTCATTTGATTAATGTCATATATGTAGCTAGTTTAGAAAAGAACCTTGTATCCATATATTTCCTAGAAGACAAAGGAAATAGAATAGACTTTGTAGATGGTGAAGTACTATCTTGGTCTAGAGACTCCATCATAGAGAATGCTAGAGTTATTGGAACTCGTGAAGGAATATTATACAGACTACTACAACGAAATGATGAAGCTCTTATACATGAAGGAGTCAATCCCAGTGAAATTTGGCATATAAGGTATGCTTATCTTAACTATCAAGCATTACCTTTCCTCAAGAAAATGGTTGAAGGAATACCAGAACTACAATCTACACATGAAGTAAATTGCAGAGGATGTGCACTTGGTAAAAAATTTAAGAAGCCATTCTCAAGTAGCAACAATAGATCTAAGGAAATCCTAGATCTAATACATTCAGATGTTCACGGTCTGATGCTAGTAAAATCTCTAGGAGGTTCTCTTTATTATGTAACCTTCATAGATGATTACTCAAGAAATACTTAGTTATATATCTTGAAGATAAAGGATGAAGTTTTCAACAAGTTTCAATAATTCAAAGTAGAAATAGAAAACCTCACAAGCAAGAAAATCAAGACTTTGAGAACATATGATGGAGGAGAATACACATCCAAGGAATTTGTTTCCTTTTGCAAGTTAGTAGGGATTAGGAGGGATCTAACTGTTTGTCATAATCCTCAACAAAACAGTGTAGCAGAAAGGAAGAATAGATCCATTGAAGAAACTATGAAGGCACTAATGAACGATCCAGGTTTATCCATGTATTTATGGGGTGAAGTAACCATGACAACAATATATGTTCAGAACATAAGTCCTCATTGCATATTGAAGGATATGACTCTAGAAGAAGCCTTCTCAATAAAGAAACCCAATGTGGAACACTTAAGAATCTTTGGGTGCCCTGTTTACATTCATCTCCCAAGGATAAAAGGAAGAAACTAGAACCCTCGGGAAAGAAGGGAACATTTGTTGGATATAGTGATTTGTCCAAAGCCTACGGAATATGTATTCTAGAACAACATAATATTGAAGTCAACAGAGACATAACATTCAATGAGAAGATGGCCTTCAAGAAATCTATAGAAGAATCCATGGAAGAAGAATAATATGAAGAACCCAAAGAAGAAAGTACATCTCTTCCAGAAAGTTAGAATGGAGAACCAGAACAACTTGATTATCCGATGCAACCATGTGAACCTATTGAATCATTCATTGTACCCAAAACTAGAAAACGTCCAGCATGGCTTGAAGCTACTCTACAAGAAGCAGAAAGACTCAAAGCTCTAAGTGGCACCTTTAGAGAAAGAAAAAATCCCAAAATATTCTCCAACCATGTAGCATGTATGACACCACTTATAAATGAAGAACCCACCACATTTGAAGAAGAAACTCAGAAGAAAAAATGGAAAGAAGCCATGACAAAAGAACACTAGTCTATCATGAAAAATGACGTTTGGGAAATTGTGCCTAGACCCAAGGAAAAATTAGTGGTAACTTTAAAATGGGTCTATAATATCAAACATGCAGTGGATGAAAGTGTCGAAGAATACAAGGAAAGGTTCCTAGCTAGAGTGTTCTCCCAGAAGGAGGGAGAATATTATGCCGAAACCTTTGCTCATGTTGCCAGACATAATTCTATTAGAGCCATTAGGTCTCTTGTTGCTTCATGGGATGGAGTCTACATCAGATGGATGTAAAGACAACTTTTCTCAATGGAGAAATTGAAGAAGAAGTATACATTTAACAACCTCAATGCTTTGAAGTACATTCCAGAGACACTCTGCATGTTTGTAGATTAAAGAAATCCTGATATGGACTCAAGCAAGCTCCAAGAGCTTGCTATGCCAGAATAGACAATTACTTAGTAATAATTGGTTTCTCTAAGAGTCATACAGATCCAAATCTCTACTACAAGGTTGTGAACAATGCACATGTGATTCTACTATTGTATGTCAACGACTTATTCTTGACAGTTGCAGATTCTCTCATCACATAGTGTAAAAAGGAATTTGCTTTTGAGTTTGATATGAAAGATCTTGGTCTCATGCACTATTACTTGGGACAAGAAGTATGGAAGAAGTGTGGTGAAGTATTCCTTGGACAAGGAAAGTATGCAATGAATATTCTTCAGAAATTTGGAATGATGGATTGAAAATTCATGGCCACTCCTATGACCATAGATATAAGAAAAGTAAGAGATTCAGATTTTGATCTAGTAGAATCATCCCTATATTGGAAATTGATTGGGTCATTGATGTATCTAGTGAATACTCGACCAGATATTGCTTTGTTGTAAACATCTTAAGCCAGTTCCAGGTGGAACCCAGACACAAGCATTGGATAACTGCAAAGCATGTTCTAAGATATATTCGTGGGATGATAAAGTATGGTTTAAGATACACTTCATCCAATGATATATGACTTCATGGATTCACAGATTTAGATTGGGCAGGGAGTGCAGAAGACAGAAGGAGTACTTCAGGGATTTGTTTTAGTTTGGGCTTTGCTACGATATCATGGGCCAATAGGAAATAGAAGTATGTCGCACTCAGCACAACAGAAGCATAATATATCGCAACATGTGAGGCATGTACAAAATTAGTATGGCTGAGGAAGTTGATTTCTAGATTATTTGATCAGGTACCAGATTCGACCATAATATACTGTGATAATCAAAGTTGTATGAGGCTATCAAAACACCCAGTGTTTCATGACTGGTCGAAACACATTGAGATCAAATACTACTTTTTTTGTGATAAAGTCTAGGAAGGAGAAGTGAAACTCCATTATATCTCCACAGATGATAAGGTAGCAGATATTCTGACAAATCCTTTGTCCAGGATAAAGTTTGTGTACTTACGGGACAATATGGGGCTCGTGGAGATAACTCCCTTAGATAAAAGGGAAGAGATGACTCCCCAGGTTGGGAGGGAGAAATGATACTTATTATTGATTCATGGACAATCATTTTCCAGTTTGGAAAATGGTCCAGGTTGGGCAGTTCATTTCCAGTCCGAAAAGTGGTTCGAGATTTCAGACGGACAAATACTTTCTAGTTTGAAAAATGGTCCAGATCGGACAATCATTCTCTTAATGAAAATGGTCCGATATATTGCTTATGTACCATAGAAAATGATTCCCCTTGTGGCCAGTGTGGGGGAATGGTCTAGGATAATCATTCTTCTTGGTAGTCACTCTGAGTAGTGGCCAAGTAGAATGGTTTGCCTCATCGAGAAGCCATTATTTCGAAGTTCATAGTTGTGAGAAATTTCAAAGAATGGTTCATTTTGGAGGTTGGTGTAGGACAGTAATTTTTTTAGGAAATGGTCCAGACAGTCATTCCCTAGGGAAAAATAATTCTCTCTAGGTTTCACCGTGATTAGTGCCGGAGGAATGGCCCAGTTAGGTGAATTGTCAAGGTTCAACAATCAAGGACAAGAATTCCCTAGGGAAGACTCATTCTCTCAAGGTTGCACTATGATTAGTGTCGAAGGAATGGCCCAGTTAGGTGAATAGTCTAGGCTCAGAAATCAAGGACATTTATTATTCTATGCTTGCGAAGAATAGTCCAAATAACCCATGGTTGATGTTTTATTTTCTAAGGGAATATGCTCTTCCAGATATCACATGTGTGAGTGGAAGAATGGCCTAGATGACTCAGTTCATATCATGATATTGTTTATGCAGATTTATATCAGATGATATTATTGTTGTAGAGACTATATGTCTCTAGACAGTTGTTGTATTCTACCGTGGTGGATGTGATCCACTAATAGTGACTGTGGGTCACTGGTTAGTAGAAGTGTGCTACTGAGAGTGGTTTTGTACCACTGGATAGTAGTTGTATACTACTATGAATAGACATAATAGTGTTCTATTGGATGGCATTGTTCTGATTGCCATGGAGACTATCCAATTGGATAGTGATGATGGTGCTCGTGATTTTATCATGAGATAGCATATGTGGTTATGTCGATGCTACCGGTTGAATGGTTTGTTTGTGCTCAAGATAATTTCCTTTTATACATCCCTATCTAGGAGGGAGTGTTGATATTATGGTAGCTATGGGAGGTATTAACCTCCACTTGTAACCTTTAATGAGACTAGAATATTTTAGGAATCAAGAGAAACCCTAAAGCCTTGGACATAACCCTAGAAGACAAGTCGGCTAAAGAGAATAATTAATATCGATATTTTATCCCCCAGGAAGAGAAGTCGGCCCAAAAAACTAAGAAGGAGCAATATAAATACAAAACGCTAGAGCTAATTTGGAACACAATCACTCACAACTGTAGAAAATCAGTTGTGTGCAAGTTTGGAGAGTAGCTACAGTTGCAGCTACTGCAACCTATATTTTCGATTTTCCTAGCTTGGACTTTCTGTTTGGTATTCGTTTATATTTTCTTGGTGCATTAGCCTTATTTGTCTATTGATTTTCTACTGGAATTATTCTCTCTGTCAACGTTAAGGTGCTTGGGGGTGGCCTTTGTGTCTATGGTTGGGTGATAATATTGCTATATTGTCTACGGTTAAACTAGCACACCCATTTTTCTAACTGGCCTTTATTACATGGAAAATATATTACTCTACCTACATGAGGGGTTAGGTGACGTACTCTGTGCGCTCGTCGGAGCACATTCCTCGAACAAGAAATATCTCTCCACGAGACTTGTTCGCTAACCTATGACTCTTCGGTGTGACCTGTGCACGCAACTTCTCTGCCCTGTCCTTCCACAACCTTGAAGGCCTATCCCTCCTGAGCTTTCACCACTTCAAACCTCTCAGGAAGAACTCTTGCACACACCTCTTGCGGCAAATCTTCAACTACGACTAAGTGTTGAAGCTTTCTCGACTCTGCGCACACCTGCAGTAGTAGTCTTTCACTTGCTTTACTCAGAATCGCAGATCTGAGATTCCTTCTAGCCTGCGCACGCCTTGCACAGTTCCGGTGCCCAACTTGCACTTCTGAGAACTTAGAATCAAAAACTTTCTCAAATTGAACCCTACAGTCATGCACTCCTTGCGGACAAATTCCACTGCACTCCTTGCAGGAATTCTCTGGTTCAAGATAGGGAAAACAATTGAAACTAACTCCTTGTTCTCCCAGACTTCACTTCAACCATGAAATCGCATACACAGCATATAAAAGCAAGTGTATAACAAGAAGCAAACAATCAAGAGCAGAATATCAACAATACACAGAGAGTGACACAACCATGGAATTGAATCAAAGCTTTCTCTTATTAATTCAATATCTGTACATGGAGGTTCTTCATACACTTCTCTGCATGCTCTCCTCTTCTGAATGCTCCATCCTAATACAATGTACAAAGGAGGGTGTCTATATCTCGTTTCCCTCTCGAGATCTAAAGCTATCAAATATAGAAATAAATGTCTTATCTACTTTACATTAAATCTATTAAATGCATCATCTACCTAAGGACGTGAGCTATCCGCTCAAGGTCCATTTACAATATACAAGTGTGCTTCATCAAATCAACACATTAATGTTTTGCGCAACAGTTTCAAGGTGCAATCCAAAAAGAAATCGCGCTGGCTTGTCCAACTGTTCTCCGCTTCCGCACTGGCTCGCTTGACGTGGGCGATGCTCCTGCATCATACTCCCTCGCTTGAAAATTTTCATGGGCTCCTATCCATGGGCTCCTGCACGGTCTATCCATGCTTCTGTATCATTGCTTTACTTACCCAGCTAGCATCCTCCACTGGGTGATTCTTCCATTTGACCAGATACTCTAAGTATTCTTTTCTTCTGGTCTTCTTACCCACTCGCTTATCCAGTATGCATTCCATCTGCGGCTTTTCTGCTACTGGTAACTGCTTCCTCCACTAGATTACTGGTTCCTCAGTTCCAGTTTCTACTTCTCCAGCCCTGTATGGGTATAAGTCTGTGATATTAAATATCAGAGATATCCCGATGCCAGCCGGCAACTCAATTTCATAAGCGTTCTCTCCGAATTTCTTCAGGACTCTGCACGGTCCAATTTTCTTCATTTTTAATTTGTTGTATGTTCCCCTCGGGAATCTTTCTTTCCTCGGGTGCGCCAAAACTAAATCGCCAAATCCAAACTGAAGTTGTCTCTGATGTTGATCTGCTCTGTGCTTGTACTCCTGATTTGACCTCATCAGTCGCTGCCTCACCTGACTGTGAAGTTCTTGCATCGCCTCAACGAATTCCTTTGCACTAGCGCTGCTAGTCGCAGTCTATTCTGAATCCTGCAATTCAAAAAATCCCCTCGGTTTTGTCCCATACACAATCTGAAATGAACTTTTACCTGTACTCCGATTCACTGAATCGTTGTACGCGAACTCCGCCTGTGGCAACACATTGTCCCAACTGTTGTGATGCTCCGTCACCAGGCTCCTCAACAAATCTCCCAGGCTTCTGTTCACAACCTCTGTTTGTCCATCTGTCTGCGGGTGATAAGCAGAACTAAAAGCCAAGTTAGTTCCTAGATTTTTCCATAGCGTCCTCCAAAAATGACCTATGAATTTGGTATCCCTGTCTGAGACTATGCTTCTCGGAAATCCATGTAGTCTAACAATCTCTTTGAAAAACAAATTTGCGATGTGTGTCACATCGCTGGTCTTCTGGCATGGTATGAAATGTGCCATCTTTGAAAATTTTTCCACGACCACAAATATGGAATCAACTCCTCTTTGCGTCCTCGGCAATCCTAGTACAAAATCCATGCTAATTTCTTCCCATGGCCTCTCCGGTATGGGAAATGGCTGATAAAAACTTGCATTATGTTTCTTCCCCTTCGAGTGTTGACAAATTCGACACCTGTCAACAAATCGTTTGACATCTGTTCGCATGCCTGGCCAAAAATATGATTCGCTTAGCTTTGCGAGTTTTGTCGTGGCCAAAATGTCCTGCTAAGCCTCCATTGTGTTTTTCCTTCAGCAAATTCTCCCTCATGGAGCAATTTGGAATACACAATTGATTGCCTCTGAACAACAATCCCTCCTAGATCATGTAGTCTATCCATGGGTTCCAATCCCTGAGAACGGGATTCTCAGCCACCTCATATGCTTCTCCGAAATATGCATCACCTTCATACATGTTCTTGAGGTTTTCAAAACCCAAGGTTTTGACCCGGAACTCTTGCAGCAACAAACATTTCCTGCTCAAAGCATCAGCCACTTTGTTAGCAGTTCCTGAAATATGTTTGATTACAAACGTGAAATTCTGCATGTACTCTACCCATTTAGCATGCTTCTGATTCAACTTCTCTTGTTGACTCACAAACTGCAATGCATGATTATCACTGTACAATACAAATTCCTTTGGGATCAAGTAATGCCTCCACTTCTTCAATGCTTGTATGATAGCGTAAAATTATTTATCATACGTGGAGTATTTCAGCTTCGCCTCATCCAACTTCTCGCAGAAATATGCAATTGGTCTGTCATCCTGACTTAAGACCGCTCCTATGGCATATCCACTTGTATCACATTTCACTTGAAATGTCTTCTTGAAGTCCGGCAACACCAACACTGGTTGCTCTGTGATTTTCCATTTCAACAGATTGAAGCTTTTCTCAGCCTCAGCTGTCCAATGAAAAGTCTTATGCCGCTTCTTCACTGTGTCCATCATCGTGGTGCTAATTCCACTGAAATTCCTAATGAACTTTCTGTAGAAACTAGCCAAACCATGAAAACTTCTCACCTCGAAAACATTTCTGGGTGATGGCCAATTCTTGATCACTTCCACCTTACTTGGATCCATCCTCAACTCATTTGCCGAAATGACGAAACCCAAATAAATGAGCTATGTCTTCATAAATGAGGACTTCTTCATGTTGATCAACAGCTTCTCCTGTTGTAGCTTCCTCATCACAATGGCCAAATGTTTCAAATGTTCAGCCTTTGTTTTACTGTAGATCAATATATCATCCAGATATACGACTACAAATTTCCCGATGAATTCCCTCGGGACTTCATTCATCAGTCTCATGAATGTGCTCGGCACATTTTTCAAACCAAACGACATGACCAACCATTCGTACAAACCTTCATTTGTTTTGAATGCTGTCTTCCATTCATCACCTTCCCTCATGTGAATCTGGTGATATCCGCTCTTCAGATCAATTTTTGAAAAATAATTTGCCCTACTCAGGCAATCCATCAGATCATCCATTCTCGGCAGTGGAAACTTGTACCTGATGGTGATTTTGTTGATCGCTCTTGAGTCGGTACACATCCTCCAACCTCCATATTTCTTTGGACTAATCACTGTCGGTACAGCACATGGACTCAGACTTTCTCTGACCAGTCCCTTATCCAGCAACTCCTGGACCTCCTTTTTGACCTCCTCGTTTTCCTGTGGCGTCAATCTATATGCAGCCTTGTTCGGAAAACTGCTTCCTAGTATGAGGTCAATGTGGTGACTCACACTCCTCATCGGTGGCAATGAATGAGGTAATTCATCCACGATGATATCAGCGAACTCTTCCAGCAGTTCCTGAATATCAACTGGTAAGTCATCCACTCTCGTGCTAGTCAGGACAATTCTCGGTTTCCTGACAACAAAGAATTGTGGATCTTCCTTCTTCTCCATCTCTGTGAGAAGCTCCTTCCCACTCATGAGAAGTATTGTGTTGTTTACTTCCGGTTTCACTTCTTTATCTTTTATCGAAAGCAACTTATGTGTTCTCCCATTCTTCTCTAGAGTATATGTGTTCATCCTTCCATCATGAACCACATTTATGTCATATTGCCATGGTCTACCCAGCAATAAATGACATACATCCATGGGAATAACATCACACATAATCTGATCATTATATCCCCCTATCTTGAATTCAACTAAACACTATTTGGTGACACTCACCTGATGTCCTTTCTATAGCCACGAAACTTTATATGGACTCGGGTGATTAGTTGTTTCCAGCTCTAATTTTTCCACCATCTTGTTTGAAACGAGATTGTCGGTGCTTCCACTGTCCACAATAACCTTGAATTTCTTGTCCTTGGCTGTGAAAGCTGTCCTGAACAGTCTGTTCCTCTGCACTGAGCTTTCCACCTCCTTCTCAGGTGTCAAAAGGACCTTATGCATCCCAAGCGATCTTCCGCTGTCTACATCTTTTGACTCAGCATCACGCTTCTGCGCTTCTGTGATGTGAGCTTCTCCGATGTCCTTTTTCTCTGGACACTCGAATGACTTGTGCCCATTTTTCCCACATGTGAAACATGTGATAACTCCTCCTCTTCCTCTACCTCGGCCTCTAGTACGAGGAAAAGTATTTGCATCAGCATAACTGCCACCCTACTGGGTATGCTGTGCCCTTTGTTCAGCATGTGGTCCTCGCTGTGAGGTCCCACCTCTCTTAACCTTACCCTGAGGTTTCTTCCATTCCTCCTTGTGCTTCTGAGTTCTTTCCTGGGAAACTGCTTTGCCTCTTGGTTGGCTTCTGCCCTTCCCTCACTGTCCTTGCTTTCGGCTCAGCTTCTCTTCGGCTTTCAGAGCCATCTGGTAAGCATCTTCCACCGTTCGGATGGTTAGCATGCTCAATTTGTCCTGAATGTCATATCTCAGACCATTCAGATATCTCGCAACCTTCTCATCATCGCTCTTCCAATGACCTACTCTGATGTTCAGTCGGTAGAACTCCTCAGTGTATTCCTTGAATGTCATCAGTTTCTATCTCAGGTTCTGCATTTGCCTGAAAAATGTGATCTGATAATCCCGTGGGATGAACTTCACTTTCATCTTCACGATCATTCGATCCCATCTTTTGATCTTCTGCTTGCCCTTGCAGTGTCTATCAGCATGTATCTCGTCCCACCACAATGTTGCATGTCCTTTCAAGTGCGTAATTGCATGCTTGACTTTCTTATCTTCTTCCACATCTTCATAATCGAAGTATGTGTCAAGAGCCCTTATCCAATCTAGCAGCTCTTCTACATCCAGATTCCCTTCATATACTAGAATGTCCATTTTCGCCTTCGCTCCCATCCTGGCAATGGCTTTGATCAATCGTTCGGTTGATGCGTTTTCTGCTGTAACTTCTTCATCATGTCCAGCTTCCTCTTCAACCTCAGAATCAGTAAGATCCCCAGCACCAACTCCGCGTCTTTGTGCTGTCTCCATCTCCTCGATCCTTGCTCGAAGATCTCTCATCTGCCGCTCCATTTCTGGATTTCCTGCTGGTCTACCTCTTCTCCGCACCTCCCTATCTTCTGGGTGTGGTTACTATCTCTTCCTTCTGGGTGGCATGGTGTATTTCTTCTCTTCTACAGAAAGCAAAGAAATCCTGCTCTGATACCACTTGACGTACTCCGCGCGCTCCTCGGAGTACGTTTTCCTTCTTCCATGACCTTCTCTCCTTACGGCCCGAAGAACGAGAATGTTCTTCTATTCCCTTATCAGAATGTCTACCCACAGATTCTTCCTTCCTCCTCTATCAGGACTTCGCTTTATCGTGCCTCACAACTTGCGACTCTAAACGATTGCTTTCCGATCCCTGATACGCGATAAGCCGAGACGTCGAGCTCGCGGTCTTGCCTCTCGTGACTTTGCTTCTCGCGAGGTTAAGTATCTTCTTTCCCCGACCTCCGATACCCGAGGTTCCGATATCTGAGATATCGCGACTTCGCTTCTCACGAGATCTAATGACTCCCTCGTCGACTCCCGATGCCCGAGACGTCGATCCTCCGATAATTATGCCACCTGTACTCCACTCACCTGATGGCCCACACTGCTGAAGTGGCCCATTAGAATGTCTCACTTCGTCCTCTCATGACTTCTACGCCCAAACCTTCCGATCCTTTCCCGCGATGGCCCGATAACCGATCTACGGGTGGGTCCACGTTCCTCGTGGTTCCGATCGACGCTCCTACTCTCTTCAACTTCAGACTTATCAACGCTTATGCTGTAACCTTACTGTAACTGTGGGGGAGATCCAACGAGTTACTGAAACTCGAATATTTCCCACGAAGAGTACCAACCATCCTCTCTTCTTCTGGCACAATCCTCGAACAAGAAATATCTCTCCACGAGACTTGTTCGCCAACCTATGACTCTTCGGTGTGACCTGTGCACGCAACTTCTCTGCCCTGTCCTTCCACAACCTTGAAGGCCTATCCCTCCTGAGCTTTCACCACTTCAAACCTCTCAGGAAGAACTCTTGCACACACCTCTTGCGGAAAATCTTCAACTATGACTAAGTGTTGAAGCTTTCTTGACTCTGTGCACATCTGCAGCAGCAGTCTTTCACTTGCTTTGCTCAGAATTACAACTCTGAGATTCCTTCTAGCCTGCACATGCCTTGCATAGTTCTGGTGCCCAACTTGCACTTCTGAGAACTTAGAATCAAAAGCTTTCTCAAATTGAACCCTATAGTCACGCACTCCTTGTGGACAAATTCCACTGCACTCCTTGCAGGAATTCTCTGGTTCAAGATAGAGAAAACAATTGAAACTAACTCCTTGTTCTCCCAAACTTCACTTCAACCATGAAATCGCATACAGAACATATAAAAGCAAGTGTATAACAAGAAGCAAACAATCAAGAGAAGAATATCAACAATACACAGAGAGTGACACAACCATGGAATTGAATCAAAGCTTTCTCTTATTAATTCAATATCTGTACATGGAGATTCTTCATACACTTCTCTACATGCTCTCCTCTTCTGAATGCTCTGTCCTAATACAATGTACAAAGGAGGGTGTCTATATCCCATTTCCCTCTCGAGATCTAAAGCTATCAAATCCAGAAATAAATGGCTTATCTACTTTATATTAAATCTATTAAATGCCTCATCTACCTAAGGATGTGAGCTATCCGCTCAAGGTCCATTTACAATATACAAGTGCACTTCATCAAATCAACACATTAATGTTTTGTGCAACAGTTTCAAGGTGCAATCCAAAAAGAAATCGCGCTGGCTTGTCCAGCTGTTCTCCGCTTCCGCGCTGGCTCGCTTGACGTGGGCGATGCTCCTGCATCATTAGGGAGGTTAGGTCCCTAAAATGATATCCCCCTTAAAATATCCTTGTCCTCGAGGCTTGAGATGAGGACATTGTTGCATAATGGTATTTGGCTCCCAAGTGGCATCTTTTAGCTATGTTTCCTTCCACTGAACTAAGACTTCCTTGATAGTACACTGGCAGAGATGATGCTCGCATTGGTCCAAGACTACTTGTGGCTACAACCAAATGGAACCCTCTTTCATCCAACTCAGGTAGACCGGTTTGAGTCTAGAACCTAGTGCCAAGCACTTTCTTTAAGTTGAAAACATGAAAAACATGATGGATCTTAGAGTGACTGGGAAACTCTAACTGGTAGGCCATTGGACCCACTCTTGTGAGAATATGATAAGGACCATAAAATTTGGGGGAAAGTTTCTGACAGTGCTCGTATTTGAGTGAAGTTTTCATATAAGGTTGTAGATGAAGAAACACCTATTCCTCTTCAGAAAATTCACGTTCACAATGACCCTGATCAACTTGTTGTTTCATGTGATTTTGAGCCATGACCAAATTTTCTTTGAGAGTATAGAGAATAACCATGCAAACTGTAATCATTTAATCCACCTGATGAATCTTGGAGAAACTGAGCATGTATGATAGAAATGAAGGTGGATTTTGTCCATAGACTTCTTCAAAAGGTGTCATCTAAATGGCAGTATGGTAAGAGGTTTTGTACCACCATTCAGTGAGGGGTAACAACTGAACCCAATGATTTTGTCTTCCAAATGAAAAACACCTCAAATAGGTTTCCAAACACTTTTTGACCACTTTAGTTTGTCCATCAGTCTAAGGATGATATGTTGTGATTAGATAAATTGGGTTCCCTAGATTCTGAACAATTATTGCTAGAAAGTGTTGGTAAAAGTTGGATCACGATAAAAAATAATATAATGAGGCATGCCATGGAGTTTGAAGATATTATCCATAAAAATTTGAGCCACAATGGATGTTGTGAATGGGTATTGAAGAGAACATAAATGAGAATATTTGGAAAGATGATCCACTACTACCATGATGAGTGACTTATTGCCTAATTTAGGTAATCCAACAATGAAATCCATAGAAATATATGTCCAAATAGTAGGTGGAATCGGAAGCAGTTGGAGTGTGCCTGGAGCTTTGATTGTCTCTCCCTTATTGCATTGACATGTATCACATTCAGCCACAAAGGTGTGTATGTCTTGTTTCATTCCATCCCCAAAAAAAGAATGTTTGACCTGTTCATAGGTTTTGGTAAAACCAGAATGCCCAAATGTAGGTGAAGCATGAAACTCAGAGAGAATGATGAATTTAAGGTTTGACTATGTGATTAAATACAAGCAACCTTTATAACGAAGCTCATCATGGTGCCACAAGTATCCCATAGAATATTGTGGATCATATTGCAGTGTTTGGATCAGTATGGAAATTTTGGGGTCTTGCAACCATTCCTGGAGAACCTTTTGATGCCAATATGAGATAATGAAAGAGAGGGGAAAAAGGGACCCATCTCCTTTGTATTTCCTGGAAAGGGAATCAACCACAACATTTTCGTTTCCTTTTTTGTAGATGATCTCATAATCATATCCAAATAGCTTGGTTACCCATTTTTGTTTCTATGGGGAAGAAATGCATTATTCCCAAAAATACGTGAGGCTTTGTTGATCATTTTTAGTTTGAAAGTGTTTCCCCAATAGACAAGGACGCTAGATATCCACAACATGTAGAATATCCAACATTTCCTTTTCAAAGGTGGATTAGCTCAAATGGTGCTCAAACAATTGTTTGTTGGTGAAAGTCAAAGGTCGACCATCTTGCATGAGGAAATCCCCAATGCCTTTCCCTGAGGTGTCACATTCCAATACAAAGGTATTGTTGAAGTCAGGGAGAACCAAAACAATAGTTTACATAGTCACTTTCAAATCTTGGAAGGAATGGTCAACTGTTGGAGTGCAACTGGAAGCAATCCTTTTAAGGAGCATTGTGAGGGGAGCTATAATTTTTCCATAATTCTAAACAAACTTTGAGATAATACCCCATCAAACACATGAAGCTACATATACTTTTAAGAGTTTTTGGGTGCAACCAATACTACATAGCTTCAATTTTCTTTGGATCCACTCTGACACCATCCTTGCCGACAATGTGTCCCAAGTACTCAAATTCAGAGGCTCCAAAAGCACATTTAGATTTCTTAAGAACAAGTTTGTGCTAAGATAGTAGTTTTAGAACTTGATCCACATGGGTAAGATGGGCTTGCCAAGTTTTTCTATAGATGAGAATATCATCAAATAAAACCAGGACAAAATGATGAAGGAAAGGACAGAAGACATGATTCATGAGACTTTGAAAAGTGGAGGGAGCATTACAGAGGTTGAATGGCATAACCAAGAACTCATAATGACCCTCGTGAGTTCTTAATGCAGTCTTGGGAATGTCTTCTTTCATACAAATGTGATGGTAGTTAGAGTAGAGATCAAATTTGGTAAAACTGAGCACCACTTAATTCATACAAAAGGTCATCAATGACATGAATGGGAAATTTGTCTTTGATTGTGAGTTTGTTGAGGGTGTGAAAATCAAGACACATGCTCCAAGTATATTCTTTATTGAGTACCATGACTACTGGAGAAGAATAGGGGATGGTACTCGGGTAGATGACACCGACTGTTAGAAATTCATGAGCAATCTTCTCAATTTCATTCTTTTGGGTGAAGGGATGATGATAAGGGAGAACATTTGTTGAATACTGCTCGGAACTAGTGGAATGGAATAATCATGGACACCTCTAGAAGGGGGGATTCCTTGGGGGGTATGAAAAACGACTTAGTGTTGGGAAATGATAGATTGGGGTTTGAAACACAACTTCATGTTGGGAAAGGATAGATTGGAGGTCGAGATGGATAGAGGGTGTCTCAACCACATGAATGGAATGAAGTTGGGAAATAATGCCAAAATGACCTTTTTTGAGAAGATTTTCCATTCGGTGGGAACTGATGATCTCTGGTAACCCTGTTGTGATTCCTTGGAACTAGCATTCTTGGCCCTCCTGCTGGAATTGCATGGTTAATTTCTGGAAATCCATGGTGATAGGGCTGAGAGTGCATAACCATTCAACACCAAGTATAATTTCACAACTTCCCATGTCAATAGAAAACATATGATATTTCAGGTGGTACTGACCAATTTGTAGGCACACATTTTCACAATGCCATCCACGATTCATGGAACCCCCATTGCAATCATGATTTGGAAATTATTAATTGGACGGACATAACAATTGACTTCTTGGGAAATTTAGTGATGAATAAAATTATGGGTGTTGCCATTGTCAACTATAATGATGACTTTCTAGTTCTTAATGTAGCCAATTAACTTGAGGGTTTGGGGAGCAAAGAAACCAGTGAGTGCATTCAGGGAAATCAATGGTTCAACTTCTAGTGCATCAAAGGGATGATTAATATCAACTATTGGGGGTAGCTCAGGTACATGGGAATCATTTGTCTCTTCTTCATAAACATCCTCAAACATAGGCATACAAATTTTATGTTCCTTACACTTGTGCCCCAGAAAATACTTGTCATCACAATCATAACAAAGACCCTTAAGTTGGAATTCCACCATTTCATCCCGAGTCAATTTTTGGATCTTGATGGAAGTGACAAGAGTGGCAAAAAGGGTGGGTTTAGGGTGAGGAATAAAGGGTGTTTTTCTAGTTTGGGGTGAGACTACTTGTTTTTCTTCCTTGGCACTTTTAGTAGCTTCCAACCATGTCTCTCGGCGAGCCATGAGTACATGGGCATGTATTTCATCCTTGAGGCCACTGATAAAGCATTCCCTAAAAAAAACGTATGTCATGCCCTATGTTCTGAAATCCAATTTCTCAAAGGCAACTATAAACTCTTCCACTAGGCTAGTTTTTTTCAACTTCGTCAAATGACCTAAATAATGGGTGTCAGTGTTAAAGAAGTCATAAATCTCTGCAAAAAACTATATCCAAGCCACATACCCTTGGCATTTTTTTTTATGCCATTTCCATCATTCAGGATCCAAATGGAGAGCACCATAACAAAGTTTTTCCAACTCATCAGTAATGTCGTGCAAAGAGAAGTAGTGTTCCATTTGGGTGACCCAGCCCATGGGATCTGAGCCATCAAATTTTTTCACATCCACTCTAGGAAGGCGTAGGTCACATTGAAAGTGATTAGACTGAAAATTATAGGAAGTGGAGGAAGTATCACCTTCGGGGTGCAAAGGTTGGTCAGATGAGGGAAGGCCTCCAAGAATATTCAGTTTGGCGAAGAATTGGGCAACACGGGATTCAAGCTAGATTTCCATGTGGGTAGCGATGTCCTTCGTCATGTATTGTTTTAGGGCTTTAATTTTTGTGTCTATGGTGGATTGCATGGAGGAATTGATAGAGGAAATATTGGCATTGATTTGTCGCAATTCCTTTGAGGCCATGGAGAGATCATATGACAAGGTATTGAACCGTGATTCAAGGTCTTGGCTATGGGTGTGGGTCATGGTGAAAGGGGGGCATAGGAAGGGGGCAGGTGGGTCCACAAAAAAAATGGGTTACAAGTGAAGGGTATCACAATGATCAGGGTGAAAAGGGGAATCCAATGGGATAGGTCCCAAATAAGGGGGTTGGGAGGGGGGGTTAGGACCACAGGGAAAAAAAGGCTAAAAATGATAGGTATCACTGCAATCAGGATGAAAAGAGGAACCCAATGGGATAGGTATCAAATAAGGGCTAAGTCATAGGGTTCGACAAACATTAACCTTGAGGTTTGAAGTTCGACATGTAGAAATTTAATGACAAAATGAGCCTGCACTAAATTATGTCATACACTTAGCAACCTAGAGATAACTGTCATCTATGAAATTTGAAATGTATAAACCCACATTCAGAAAATATTATGAGCAGAAATACACATTTTCAAGAACTTTTGCAATGGAATAAACACAATGAACAACAATTACACATCCATGTAAAACTCAGAAATTTAGGCAACCATCCAGGGAAAACCCGAATGTGGGGAAACCCAAAGAGAGAAATAGATTTTATTAGCTCCAGGAAAGTTATATCAGAAACAATATTACATTTACAGCCAAGAGAAAACCACTTACAATACCCAAATAATCCCTCCAAACTGTTTTCCTTGGAAAACATGTCAAATCTGTATTGTTGTACGACCCACCTAGAAAACAACACCTCGAAATCTATGCCCACAATCTATTGTATGACTTGATTTGTATAGCCCCTTTCTTCAGCAAGAAATGCTCAAAACAACCTTGATTTTCATGACCAAAAACTTCCTTGAAAATTGTGCCCTCCTACTTGTTGTACGGACTGTATGAATCCATACAGTACGACCTCCCACACAACAAAAAATATCAACAAATTCAAAACAAAAAATTTCCTTGGGAAATGTGCCCAGCTTGCTACCCTTTCCTCTCTCAAGCTCTCTTGGAAATTTCTCAGTCTCTTCTTCTCATTGTTGTGTCTTGCACACTACCCAATGCATTCTCTTATAATTTGAAAGTGACCCTTCACCTTCCCCAACCCTAGATCTAATGGCCAAGATCTAATCTTTCCTTTACAAGATCAAGGGTCATGATTCATTCCCTCCAAAATAAATCACTTTAAAATATTAAATTACATTTTCAATTTATAACATAAGTGCACTTTATGAGATAAAGTCACTTTAAAATTAGAAGGTACACTATTAAAAAGTCACTTTAATAAAAAAATGACTTTATCACAACTTTATAAAAAACCATTACAAAGTCAAGTGTCTAGTAGTGTAGGTACAAGGTTACTTCCACATACAAGACACGCATGTGGAGTACCTCCTGAGCTAAAAATCTAACTCTCCCTCTTAGCAAGGGATGTACTCGTTTCCATCACCATCATTCGATCCCATCACATTGTTCTCAGTAGGAGCTCCCTATGAACCTAGATCCATCCTCAACACCTGTACAAAACTCGAACCAGAAGACATCCTCCTGACAACTACTATAAACCCTAATCTCCTAGGAGAATCCACTCCACCTTGAGCATCGGTTCGATCACACCATATGAGCCTCCTAGCAGTTCTCAGAAGAGCCTCCGTCTCTTCTCTCAGAATGAAACATTGAATCCTTGGGCCCACCGCAGTCTCAGGAGCCTAATTCTCCTCATCCAACAATGAATCATATCTTGAAGGTTGTCCAGACAACATGTACAACCTGTCCACCTAATCCCCAATCAATTGTGGTTCAATTGGGTCCACTCCATCCCTGTAGATAAATACATGTCCCCTCTTGAACAATGTACAATATACAACATCCTCCAAGGCTGAGACTGAGAGCAAGTTAACCCTCAACCCTGGAAAAAAGAGAACTCCATCAAGCTCCAGGAATCCTCCATACTCGAGTCAGAATCTAACCCATCCAACTCCGCGTACAACTTGTGCCATACCACCTTCACTCTCCACCATCTGGTCAGGACCTATCTCTATGATAATAAGGAATACTTGCCATATTCCCATCATGTGACAAGAGGATTCAATGTCAACAATCCATCTGTTATCACCCCCAAATCCTCCACTACCGACACTGGATACTAGAGTAACCAAAGAAAAGTCCTTATCAAACTTGGTAGAAAAGTCCTCGATGGTTGTTGTAGAAGTTGTATCAGGTCCCTCATGTTCCTTCCTCTTCTTCTTAGGACACTGAGAAGAAAGGTTTCCCAACTGGTTACAACAGTAACATCTGAATTTACTCAAGTCCCTCCCATAATTTCCTTTCTTCTTGCCCTTTGCCTCAAGAGAAACATTCTCCTCGGATCTGTCTTCTTTCTAACCACTACTATGAGACCCCATCCAGATCTCCTCCTGAGTGAAGTCATCCCACAACCTACTCTAATCTGGAAAAAAAATTCAACCCACCACACACTTCACGAAGACATTCCATTCCTTTGTGAAGCCTTTCAAGGCTATCCTCCCCAACTCATCTTTTGAGATGATCTCTCCCACTGCAACTAACTTGTCCTTAACTTGGGCTAGCCAGGTAAGATAGGATGCAACATCCTCACCCTTATCCATCTTGAAGTCATGCAGCTTATCTTTCAAGGCCATCTTTTGATTGGAATTCTTAGCCTCAAATAAATTCTTCAAAGTTTCCCACATCTCATAAGTTGTCTTCTTCTTAGACAGATGTGGAATGAGAGGGTCTTTTACACCATCCAGAATAATCCTATGAGCATTGGCCTCCTTTGCTTCATGCAAATCCAAAGAAACAAGATCTGTTGTGGGAGCCACAACAACAAAACTAACATAGTTCCAAATCTTGTTCTCCTTGAGAACATATGACATCCAGACCTTCCACTGCAAATAGTTGGAAATTCCATCCAACCGATCCTCAAATCTAATGCATGAAACAATATTCCCTGTCACTATTCAAAGGAAAACAAACAACAAATTTCCCTTTCAAACTTGCCCAAATATGTCACTGCTCAGTGTCACTCAGAGCCCTAGCTCTGATACCATGTAGAAATTTAATGACAAAATCAACATGCACTAAATTCTGGCATGCACTTAACAACCTAGAGATAATTGTCATCTATGAACTCTGAAATGTATAAACCCACATTCCGAAAATATTATGAGCATAAATACACATTGTCAAGAACTTTTGCAGCGGAATAAACACAATGAACAATAATTACACATCCATGTAAAAATTAGAAATTTAGGCAACCAGCCAGGGAAAACCCCAATGTTGGGAAACCCAAAGAGAGAGATATTTTATTAGCTTCAGGAAAGTTATATCAGTAGCAATATTACATTTACAACCAAGAGAAAACCACTTACAACACCCAAAGAGTCCCTCCAAATTTGTTTCCTTGGAAAATGTGCCAAATCCGTATTGTTGTATGACCCACCCAGAAAAAAACACCTCAAAATCTGTGCCCACAATCTGTTGTCTGACCTTATCTGTACGACCCCTTTCAACAACAAGGAATGCTCAAAACAACCTTGATTTTTGTGCCCACAAACTACCTTGAAAACTGTGCCCTCCTCCCTACTGTACAAATTATACGGATCCATACAGTATGACCTCCCACATAGCAAAAAATATCAGCAACTTCAAAATAGAAAATTTCTTTGGGAAATGTGCCCAATTTCTCTTGGGAAATGCACCCAGCTTGATGCTCTTTCCTCTTTCAAGCTCTCTCGAAAATCTCTCAATCTCTTCTTCTCATTGTTGTTTCTTGTACACTACCTAATGCATTCTCTTATAATCTAAAAGTGACCCTTCACCTTCTCCAACCCTATATCTAAGGGCCAAGATCTAATATTGCCTTTACAAGATCAAGGGTCATGATTCATTCCCTCCAAAATAAATGACTTTAAAATATTAAAGTACATTTTCACTTTATAACATAAGTGCACTTTATGAGATAAAGTCACTTTAATATTAGAAGGTACACTTTAATAAAAGAACCACTTTATCACAACTTTATAAAAACCCATTACAAAGTCAAGTGTCTAGTAGTGTAGGTACAAGGCTACTTCCACATTCAAGACACACATGCAGAGTACCTCTTGAGCTAAAAAGATAACACAACAAACCTCAAAACGAATTTTAGGTTCGATGCAGGTTCTCTCTATTTGATTCAACCTATGAAATGTCCCCTTGAACCTCCATACAACCATCAAATGTGCAGTTGAATGTCGATCATATGGCATATCTCTCCAGACTCCCGTGGGCCAGAACTAATGGAACACATAGCGATTTTATTCAATGGAAAGAGACACCACCAAACTCTTTCCCTTCGGATGGCTTAGACCATGCATTTCTTCCCCTCTTGATAGCCTACTAACCCTAGCATCAACATTCCATGTATTCATTTACTTTATGGGGGTTTGTAACTGTGCCATTTGGTCGTTTGTACATTTCCCTCTGCGACGTGTATTCATTTTCATATTGACGATGATGGTGTCCATGTGGCATGTATTCATTTCCATTTGTTGTGGGTTTTAATTTCCCTTTGGCTATGACCATGGCTTAGTGTGTTGTGGGTATTCATTGCGACTATGGCTTAGGGTTATTATTTAGATAATATAGGTTAGTTATTATAAAGTGTATTTCCATTAGTTATAAAGTATATAGGTTATAGCACATT
>SNQJ01S0088625.1:0-11660 GCA_010110895.2 Picea sitchensis
TATATATATATATATATATATATATATGTGGGGCTATGGTATACTTTATAATTATCATGGTAATCCTTCTATTTTGTGTAGAGTTACTGCAACTTATAAAGGTATACATATAATTCAGATCGGTATTTATACAATTCTGTAATAAGTTCTTAACATATTCACACTTGAATCTATATTCATATTCATATTGCGGTTCACAGAGTATATCATTTGAATAAGAACTTTCACTTAATCATCAACAACTATCATACATAATAGCTCTTTAATTCTACTTATTAAATAAATTCAACTGTAAAAGATTTGCAAATCTCTAATTTTCATGGGTTGTCAATGACTAAATTCTTGATTTTCCACTTGTAGTCATGGTTAACTGATTTCAACGTGGTTGTTCCATGTGTCTCTCAGCAATAAATATAAAAATCATTTGTTTCTTACAAGTATCATAGTGAAAGAGTTGGTTGGGAAAATCAAATCTTTGTAGAAGAGTCATAATAATAAATTACAATTAACTAAATTCTAAATTCTAAATTGTCATATATAACAATAATTTTCCAAATTCCAATTTACCAAAATTCATGTGTATTAAAACTTCAATAATAATTTATTTTTGGGATATTACAATTATATTTATTAAAATAAATAATTAAAAAACACAAATTTTTATTTATAAATTTGATAACACTTTCTTATTTTGAATTTAATCAATATTAATTATACTTAAAAAAAAAATAATACTAATATTCAATATCTAACTATTTTTTCAGTTATAGCGATACAAGCAACCAACAGTATAATTTTCTTTTAAATATTATTGTTTTCAAAAAAATTATTATTATTTTTAAATCAATATTATTTTCTAAAAATTTATTTTATTATTTAGGTGCTTTATTTTTGAGTTTAAACAAAAATTTTAAATTATATATATATATATATATATATATATATATATATATATATATATAACACTTTTGTTTCAATTTAATAAATTGAATATATATATAAATTGAATATATATATAAAACTATTCAAAATAAATAAATGATTTCTTTTTAAAAGGTTAAATGTTATAATATTATTGTTTTTATAGATTTGTTTTTATTATTGTTTTCATGAATTTGTTTTAATATATATTGAAACTAAGGTTATATATAAGAAATAATTAATCTTTTTTGAAATTGATCTTCAATTAAAAAAATGTTTGGAAATAAATAAAATCAAAATTAATAGTAATACACTTTATCCTATCTTCTTTTTAAATGTTGAAATTCTTCTTGAAAAATAATTTATAAAAAAGTATTTGATTAATGAACATAAAATAATTACATGAAGAAAGAGACATTTATAAATGTCATCCAACTTTTAAATGAGGTGGACCAAAAAGTACGTTGTCTTGGTTAAATCATCCTAATATAATGGAGGAGAATTACTTCTTAGATATTGTGTATTTAAAAGAATTATGATAACTAAAGAAGTGGAGTCATATTGAGGTTTACAATGTGGAGTCATATTGAGGTTTACAATTAAAAGAAAGGTTTTAAACTTTTAAAAATAAATTATTAATCTTAAATTAGAAATTAAAATTATTATTATTATAAAAAAACAAACAGGCTCAGAAACTCCTAAATACAAAAGAAATCAAGAAACTAAGGTTATATATAAGAAATAATTAATCTTTTTTGAAATTGATCTTCAATTAAAAAAAAAATGTTTAGAGTAAATAAAATCAAAATTAATAGTAATACACTTTATCCTATCTTCTTTTTAAATGTTGAAATTCTTCTTGAAAAATAATTTATAAAAAAGTATTTGATTAATGAACATAAAATAATTACATGAAGAAAGAGACATTTATAAATGTCATCCAACTTTTAAATGAGGTGGACCAAAAAGTACGTTGTCTTGGTTAAATCATCCTAATATAATGGAGGAGAATTACTTCTTAGATATTGTGTATTTAAAAGAATTATGATAACTAAAGAAGTGGAGTCATATTGAGGTTTACAATGTGGAGTCATATTGAGGTTTACAATTAAAAGAAAGGTTTTAAACTTTTAAAAATAAATTATTAATCTTAAATTAGAAAATCAAAACTATTTTTACATTGTTAAAAATAAACAAACAAACAAAACTCCTAAATATAAAAATCAAAACCATCAAAATTGTCTTTTTATTTTTTCTCAATAAAAAGAAAATAAATATTACAAATATAAAAACAAATTTCCATGATATTTATAGTGAAACAAAAGTTGTACAAAACCTTAATATACTTAAGAAGTAAGTAAGAAGTAAATAGTTCATAAAATATGAGGAACTGGTAAAATGCATTATGTGAAAATGTAATCTGACTTTCAAAACAATTGTAAAAAAAAAAATGTGTCTTCATTATTTTCAACAAGAAAAAAACATAACAAATATGAAAAGAAAATTTGTAGTCATACTAAAGTTGAAAATCAAAAGAAAAGTTTAAGTATTACTAATAAACCGTTAATTTTAAGTTAGAAGATCAACAATGTTTTTAAATTATTACAAACAAACAAAAAAAATTGTAAATCAGAAGATCAAAACTATCTTTTTATTGTTTTCAAGAAAAAAGAAAATAAATATTACAAATATAAAAGCAATTACATGAACTTTATAGTGAAATAAAAGTTGGAGAAAACCTAAAATACATAAAAAAAACTAAAAAATAATCTATAAAATGTGGGACCAATAAAATAGAATATGAAAATCACTTCCCCTTTCATTGTAGTGTTTAGTTCATTGTAGTGTTTAGAAAGAGGATTAATGTAATTTTCAAAATAAATGTAATTAATAAAATCAAAATTGTTTCTTTATTATTATAAAAAAAAAATGAATATTACAAATATAAAAATAAATTTTCATAATTTTTTTAATAAAAAAAATACTAACTTTTAAGAAAATTAATCATAAAACATTATATACAAATAAAATATCCTAAACTTGTTTTAGTAAATAGTAATAGTTATGTGGTAACAGTGGGTAGTGAGAGTGCAAATTACTGGTTTGAAAAAATTCAACCATATTAAAGATTGGTATGGGTAAAAATCTAGCCATGTTAAAGATTGGTCTAAAGCTAAAATCTAATAATATCTTATTAAACATGAAGTAGTAAAATTTGTTTGACATCATAGAGTTATATGAAACAAATTAAACATCAATAAAGAGTGAAATTTGTTAAACATCATAGAGTTATAAAGTTATATGAAGCAAATTAAACATCAAGAAAGAGTGAAATTTATTTGACATCAGAGTTATATGAAGCAAAGAGAAATGGAAATGTCCTTTTACTTTAAAAAAAAAAAACAAAATTTTGGACATTATAACTCTACCTAGCAAGAAGTGAAAATGCTGTTTTCCCGTGCATGTGTCAAATGACACAAGCTTTAAAATATGTGCTTTAGAAAGAAATCGGGTTGCAGTCACAACATTGTTTCCATACATTTTTCAAAACTGTGTCTATGCTTTTTCTAAAATCTTGTTTGAAATTTTCACGCGAACACAAAAAAGTGTTTGCATTCAAAACGCTTCACACAGCTTAAAAAATGAGTACATTCAAGACGAAAGCCACGGTTCGACCTAGAATGGGCTATTGTTCGTCTCGGTATGTTCTGTGTCAAATAACAATGGGTTTAAGTGTACCATTGTTCGTCTCGGTATGCTATGTGTCAAATAACAATGGGTTTAAGTGTACCAGATGTTTGATTTTTAAAATTTTTTAAGATAATATCCGGACTCGTAGGTTTAAGATAATTGAACTTAAAGGTTTCTTTTCTTATAGCATGCTAAGATTTAAGATTTAGATCTGTGATGGGCTTTAGCTTGAGTGAGGGGGCTTATTGAGGTAGGACTCCCATATATTTATTCTTTTGTAGCATTCCAACTTGAAAATTTCACTAACTTAGTCAATGGTCACGACCCAAAATATAAATCTACACTTAGAAAAATATCACTAACTTATTCAATGATCAAGGACGAAATAATGAACACCCGGATATGCATTATCCTTAAATTTTGTGAAGCAACTTGTTACACACCACTGCCATGGTTGCACTGAAACAAAAGAAAGGATGCACAAATATGATAATGAATTAGTACAACTCAAGTAATTTTCTATACTTCTAAGCAATATACTCGCAAATGCAAAATTGCTTAAGAAATATTACATAAACACAACATAGTATTAAATTATGAATACCTTGTCAATTAAGGTGATAAATATGGACAACAGTATGTGTATGCAAAGTTATGAATAAATCAGAGATCAAGCAAATCACGATAGGATCTGTTAAACAAATACACAAGTAATTGATCAATTGATCAATCTACTGCTCATAGAATTCATTGTCACTTAAAGAACATTGTCACCTAATTCATTTTGACAACCACAATTTATATCTAGCTTTTGAAAAAACACTTACATCASAACATGAGCAGTGRGATGGTGGTAAGGATAAACAGGTACTGTCATRWGGACTATTCGAGGTGCACCAGATTGATAATCACAAACAGKTACTACCAWCATCCTSGGCATGTAATATGATGCACCTGTAAACGGGTCTATCCCGTACACAACGCCATCATTAGGCRGCGGAAGCATGTTTCCTCTTATTTCACCAGTTGAGCTTGAGGGCATCGTCTGATTAGGCAGATGAGCAATAACAGATCGATTCACRGGTGKCTGAGATAAAATTTGAGAKATTTGTTGGCCTGTTGGATGTTGATCCATTATTACAGAGAGCGAATTGTCGGAASCGGTCGCATCCAATCKCTTTGGTTGATTTCTAGTGAGCTGAGATGACTCTGCAGACTGGATCATACCTATGTCATAGKTTTTTATATCAAAATTTGTGACGGCGTTGCGCCCCCTGTATTTTATGGTAGCGGCATCATAAGCTTTAGCTGCCTCTTCTTCTGTATCTGTCAAAACCAATACCCATAGCGCTCATTTACTCGAACATTTCCAAATCACAGTCCGAAATGAGGATATATTCGACACCACAAACAGATTGAAACAAAAAATAATCGCCTACCGAAACTTCCCAAATACGTGTCTTTGTTGTCAGCAACTTTTCGTATCCGCGCTTGCCATTTCCCTTTAGCCCTTTGCAAGTGAAGAATCAAATTCATGATCAATATAAAATGACAAGGGAATCAAAGATGAGCATGAGTATTAGATACTACATTCAATATGAAATCGATTGCAACAAATATAATTATAGTTTTTATGGTTTTGACAAAAACCTGGTAACTCCGCGGTACTTGGACACGCCTCTAGAGAATGTGGTGGCTTTCCTGTAACAAAGAAATGACAAAAACAGAAACCAAAGGAGATTGAACCCGTCTGTACATCGTGATTATCCAATGTAAACTTCAAAAGGTTAATGGAGTAAAGATGTGGCTACCTCTTTAGCATTCCCAGTACTTCTTCCTTACTTTGGTTTTGCATGTCTATTATCTCTTTTTCATAATTGATACGCTGCAAAGAAAATCCTTCTTAATCGCGGTTGCAATAGCCCTTATTCTATCCTATTCTTCAAAGAAATATGAAGAAAAATGACAGAAATTAAATGCAAGAACTCGTACTGGGAAATTTATTTTGGCAGATGAACCCCAAAACTTAAGCGCTGCAATATCATAAGATCTCGCTGCGTTTTCGGCCGAATCGTATCCACCTAATACAGTAAATGGAATCATATAATTTCAGTGCCATAAAATGAGAAGAAAGTAAAAGAAAGAGACGTTCGATTGATAACTTCTTAATGGATAAGCAACGGAGCTGGATTTTTCGATGTTTAACTGATAGTCAAAAGAGAAAATAATACTCACCCAAATAGACTGTAATTTTGGATCCGATATGGCAAAGCCGAAGCAGTACATGTGACACACAGATGCAGATATTGAGAAGTATAGAAAAACCCACTATAGACGTACCACTGATAGATCAAAGACGAACTTGACTTGAAAAAAAACCATAGACCATCAAAGTAAAGCAGGATATATCTAAAATGAAACCCTAAAAGGGAGTAGAAATATCCATATAAAAATATTTGACCGGGTAAACTTAATAAAAAAATGAGACTAACCTCGTTTACCATTGCGCTTGGCACCTGGCTTTCTAAATGTACCGTCCCATAGATGGGCTTCGTACTTGCCTGTCCACATATGTCTGCAACCATAACCATTAGAAAAACGTAAAACATCAACATCACTAAGATACAAACTAATGAAACAAAACGGCCAGAAATAAATTACTTTGTGACCCCGCGAAACGCATAAGTGGTACCACCCTCTTCTTCAGTGAGATTTGAAGGTCCTGAACAATCGGCAGTCAGCTTCCTACTGTTCACAGAATCCTGAACAATTAAAGGTCCTGAATAATCGGCAGTCAGCTTCCTACTGTTCACAGAATCCATTTCCACAGATAATGGAACTGGATAACTTGAATCCATTTCCACAGAGAATGCAACTGGATAACTTGAGGATATTGTTCTGACTCCAATCTAGGGTTTGATACGTCTCAAAAACTGAGTAGGTTGACTGCGCACAGAGACGTCCAAACACCGCTGCAATAGAGCTCAAGTTATCTCAGAAATTAATTTACTAAACAAAGGACACTTTTCTTTGGTATGAGCCAGAGAAAATCTTCACAATAAAACCTCACCTACGCCAAAGAAAAACTTCACCAACAGATACACACTTGGCATCGTGAAAAATGGTATTATATGGGCGAAGGCAATGTGCGAGCAGGAGGCAATCTGTTGGACGAGCCTCGGAGATTGCTTCGGTTTTGGGGGAGTATGGGAGACTGTGCTTTAATGTGGGAGACCCTGTTGCAACATTTGGCCTCATCGTATTGAATTTTGTAGGCCCACTCGGGCTGTGTGGACCCGTTCTTAATGAAACTTTGGGTATGAGTTAAAGAGGGGCTACTCTAAATGGGGCTCCGAAGATTTGGTGTTTTTGGTCCATTTATATAACTAGATTGTATAATTATAGTTATTTTAATAATTTTAATTTATATTTATATTTTGAAATAATAATATGAATCTCTTGTATGTCTATGTTATGCATTTCGTGCCGATTTGATTACCTTAACTAATAAGTATATATGTTATAAATAATTTAAAATGAAATTCATATTATTAATTAATAAACATATAGAGTATAAATAGCTAATTTCTATAATTAGATTTTATAATTTTAATAATATCAATTTATGTTTATCTATATAAAAATAATGAAATGAAACACAAAATATAAATTTTAAATAAATAATTTTTATAATTTTAAAAATATCAATTTGAATTTACCTATAGAAATAATGGAATGAAATAATATTTATCTAATGAAATGAAACACAAAACATATAAATTTTATATAAATAATTTTTATAATTTTAAAAATATCAATTTGAATTTACCTATAGAAATAATGGAATGAAATTCCAAATACAATATAAATTTTATATAAATAATTTTTATAATTTTAAAAATATCAATTTGAATTTACCTATAAAAATAATGGAATGAAATACCAAATACCTTTTGTATCTTTATAACATGTATTTTTCACCACACTTCACATTATTGGTCTCTAGGTAGAGACTATAATAGAATGAAATACCAAATACCTTTTGTATCTTTATATGATGTATTTTTCACCACACTTCACATTATTGGTCTCTAGGTAGAGACTATTGTAATTAGTAGCCCATTTTTTCAGCATGCAAATCAACATTTTTATCATTTTTAATCTAATGATTTTATAAACAAATATAATTTCTTTAATAACATTTAAACTTTTAACCTAAGTTTTAAGTTTTTAGAAGCTTGTACTTTGAGGTCTTATATTTCCTTATATCAAGGTCATTTTTATTGGGTGACTTTGTTATTATATTTTCATGTTATGGGTGTCACGTGTCTAATGACACTATCTCCTAATGGAAATTTCCATGTTGATCATGTGCCATAGCTCTATATTGTGGAAAAGGCAACACGATCACCAATATTTTTTGCAATTTTATCTCTCAAATTTTACCTAATGATAAAATCCCTAATCAAGAGGCCACAACCCAAGACAAGACTACTAGGATGGTCACCAAAGTCACCTAAGAAACCTATCATCTTCACTTTATGCTGATATTCCTCCCAATCAAAGGGGGTATCCCTAGTAGGATTACCAATGCTAAACAATGAGGTACAAGGTGAAGTGAGAGTAGCTTTAGTAAAACAATGTTTTTGGTGTTTTCAAGGATGCAAAAGAGATGATGGAAGGAAGTAGGGAGTTCCAAATCTAACAAGAAAAATGGAGTCAAGTTCAATAAAAGGGGACTTATGGGGTCAATAAGAAAACCTATCTTCAGAATTGATCTATTTCATCTAAGGATTGAAAATACGAGACTAGAACCGAGGAAAAATAATAATCTCTTATCTAATCAACAATCGTTACCAAGGCCCTAAACACCTCATTTACATAGTCCATTACATCCATAGTTCAAAATGTCTATTTTACAAAACAAGGCACAAGCCATCAATGCCCATGAAAAAATGAGATAAATTCCAGTGCTCACATGTTAGACTTATTAATGCTACTCTCATTCTCAAGGGAGCTTAGTCTTTCTCCTACCCTACTTTAACATTAGAGAATGAGCATACTAGGTGAAATCATAATTCCAGTGTAATCACCTAAGAATCAAATCTACACATTGGCGTATTCCTTTATGTTATGTCATAATCTAAAATAAACATACATCCAAACTAAAGTAAATATATGTTGGAATCTCAATGAAATGATGGATAAAATAAAACATGAAACAATGTGCATGATCAAATTCATGCCAAAATGGCATGCACAAATACAACCCTCTTCTATCGAAGATTGGATAGGGTTGGTATACAGATCATTGGTACAATAAACTGCATGATACAATCCCATACTTTCTTCTGCAACATCAACATTACTTCCCTTAAGAAACAAAAGTGTAGGGGAATCAACACGATTAATAAAAATGTCATGGCCATCACTCAAGCAATATGTATGTGAGAAATGAGACAAAATTCCATCTTTAGAACGAAAACAATTAAGCCTTCTTATAGGGCTTTGAATACTTATTTTTATGGATGGAATTTTCTGCAAAACAACTCATCATAAAAGGTCATCATAAAAGGTCTATTATGACATGCTATTTTTTTTATATCAAAAATAACATTTACAACTTGAGATGCATGCAAAAACGAATAAGAACATAGAGGAAAATGTTGTTGCAAATTTATGTAATTAAAACCCTACTATACAATACAATTCCAAACCACTAAGCCAATTTTCCGATTGAAAAATAATACATAATTTCACCAATTAGGGAAACTTTTAGGTCTAAAATGGACCTCCTAGGGAAAATAATAAAATAATAGTTAAACTCATAAAAGAAGAATTATGAATATTCAAAGGGAAAGCAATAAAACTATTTTTTTAATCATGTTTTCAAATTATCTCCTTATAGGTTTATGCATTTACAGGTGTAGACACTCATTGGATGCATACTTAAATTATGCATGGAGTGAATAAGCACTTTGCCTTCTTTTGATAGACACAAAAGGAAATAAATTGTGTCCATCAAAAGTATGTAGAGTGTGTACTTTTTGAATGTGGAATTTAATTATGCATCCAATGAGTGCCTACACCGTAAATTTGAGTAATCCTATAAGGAGATGAGACAAAAATATGATTTCAAATATCTTTTTTCTTTCCCCTTGAGACATATTTACCCTTATGTTTGAGATCATCATATTGAATAATATGGGTTCCTTTAAAGTTGGTTTTCATAGTAGTCTTTTTATTTTCAAACCCCCTTTTGTCCTCAAAATTCCCCTAGTGAAGGAACGAGGAATAACATAGTTGGAAAACTTATGTATTTTTTGCATCACAAATGTTCTCCTTATGTTAGAAACAAATGTACAACAACTCATATGACATGGTTGAATATGTTGCAACAAATCCTCCTTAGAGATGAGATTACATGACTACAAAAAAGTACATAAATATCTTGAGAAGGTTGCCCAAAATATGCATCCCAAACAGGGATATATGGCTTAAAAAAACAATGCAAAATTTTTGAATCTATATTCTTAGTGTTAGACTAACCATACAATGAAAAATCTACAATTTCGTCCATGTGCACATCAAACGAATTTACCAACTTAACAAGAGATCTTCATAGTTCTCATCTTTTATAGGTCACATTTACTCTCTACTTTTACCCTTGTTTAAAAAAATGGTGTTATCATTATCACAATTTTCTTTTCAAAGTTTAAATTATAAAAAATTTCAATCGTCATCTGTAAAGCTGTAAAAAAAAAATTAAATCAACTACTGGAAAAAAAAGTAGTAAAGATGTAAAAAAAAAAATTAAATCAACTATTGGAAAATAAAGTAGTGCTCCCTACATAAACCCCCTTTTTTCTAGGGTTAATATTATAGCTTCGTTGAAATCGTGGCCTCCATAACCAATATTATTAAAAACAAAAAACTTAAAATCATCCCATAAATGAAAAAATGGTGCTAGCATTTGCATCAACTTCTCTTTGGGGTTAACATCACAACTTGTTTGAAATAGTAGCCTAGGGAACCAACATCATTGTGAACTGAAACCACGAATTCAAATTCTGCCTTAAATTTTCAATGCTTTTTATGCCATGTCCTAAAAAACTTACACTATTGTAAAATAAATTGCAGAAAAAAAAGAAAAATTAATACTAATAAAAAGAAAGAACAAATATAGAGAAAACAATCCTAAAAATAGAAAAAACCAAGTTTTTTTAAAAAAACATAGAAAAATGAAGCAATCATTTTTATTTAAAAATATAATGATATTTGTAAAAAGATGGAAAATTACCAAAACCTCAAATTTAGAAAATAAAAAATGAAAAAAAAAATAATAATAATTAAACAAAATTTTAAAGAAGGTAATTTTCAAACTATAAAAGGACAAATTTAATTAAAAATCCAAACACAATTTTTTTTTAATGAAAATATGAAAAATAATAGTTAAAAAAAAAAGTTAAAAATAAATAAATTATAACACTTATTATAAAATGTAAAAAAAAATTCAAAAGTTTAAAAAGTTACATTTAAGAAGATAAGAGATTACTTCAAAATTCTTTAAAATTGTATTTCTATGCTGAAAAAGGATTGAGAGAAGCGTTCCAACATAGTTTTGATGATTTAAGAGGCTAGGAAGGTCGGTAATGTGGAAGATATTTTTAAATTGTGATCTAATATGGGTATAGCCACACAAATCTAGGAGGAATTATTTTTCATCTTCTACCCGCTTAGTGTCACAAAGGTGATATATTGTCGCATACCATGAGAGGTAATTTTGATCTTCTAAATTAGGGTGACCACCTCCATGTAGTATCTTATTTTCCTTTTATCCACTAATTCTTTATCATGCCACATATTCTCATTAAATTTAGAAGTGATAATAATTTTAATATTATTGATATTCTGCATGATGGCTTCTTCATGTATTCCCCAACTATTTAGCCAATATTTGGCATATTTATGCCATCCCGACCTGAGATGCTAGTGGTTTTGGCCAGAGTTTGAAGTAATTTTGGGGAGCCTCTTGTCATTCAAAAAAT
>SNQJ01S0088625.1:11855-29434 GCA_010110895.2 Picea sitchensis
TCCCTGCACCCAACAACCCACATTCCCTCCATGCCATGCCTCCTCCCCCACACAACCCCCACCTTCCACCCATCCCCTGCCCTCCCCACCCCTCCATTACACAACCGAGGTCGTTCCACAGGATGTAGAGAAGAAGGGTGGGGAGGGTAGGGAATGGGTGGAGGGTGGGGGTCACATGGGGGAGGTTCCCCTCTCCCTCCACCCATACCCTACCCTCTTGGTCCCTCCACTACGTAGCTTTCATGCTTTTCAAGACAAGTGTTGACCTCTGAAGCAGCGTAGGTTGCATAGAAAAGGTGATGGGAGGGCGGGGGATGGGTGGAGGGTGGTGACTGTGATGGGAAGGAGGTGGTGTTATCGCACAAGTTTTAGGTTGGGAAAATTCCTGACCCAACCGAAAAATGCCAACAACTTTTAGAAGACCTACCCATTGTCACCTTAGGCTAGTATTCTCATCAATTTAGAGTTGTTAAATCACCTCAAGAGGGGGAATCCATGTGAACCTGGAGGAAATGAGATGGAAAGTGAAGAGATGAAGGGAATTTCCCCTATAAAACAATGTAGAATATTTGGAAAGGCTTGGGAAAGAGTCTTGGTGGTAGCCAATGGTTTCCAAGAGATAGCAACACCTCAAAAAAATGATGTACCTCTCGAAACACAAGAACAAGTAGAATATATATGTATAATGTTAGGTGGAAAATCCATTTAGGATTTTTGTCCCTAATTACAGTAGTAAAGACCGATTTATATCAGCGATCAAATGACAATGAGAGCTGCAGAACATAGTTTCTTAAATATTAACAAAAAGTACAAGAGATAAGCTAGCAAATGACTAGTTTAGCCCAAGAAGATATCATGAAACTTTAACAACAATGTAAGGTTGTTGTAAAAAAATTATCCAGAAGTAATTATCGTCCTTATGGATGTAACAATTTTTTTATTAAAACAAATAAATCAACCATCAAAACTTGCCAATAATCCACGCAAAAGGTGAGCTAGTATCAATAGATTACTATGTCAAACTTTTAGCAACTTTCCATGGTTGAATAACAAGTTATAAATGAATGTGTGTTAGATTTTCTGTAGCCCTAATGGTTGTAGATAAAGTTTTATAACATAATTAAGAAATACTTATCCAATAAAGATTCCCTAGTGGCTATGAAAATCCTAGAACATCAAGAAGAGGTTGCAATTTAAACAATTTTATTATCTCGTGTTTTCATGAATCCCAATGGAAAAAATTATTTATCCAATGGAAATTGTAAATGATTAGTGTTTTAACTATTTGTTTATGGAGTCAAAGAATTAGTTAATTATACTACTTCATTGGGGGTGTAAACCCTCTTACTCCCAAAGAAAAGTAAAGCTAACTAGGAAGTGCTAGGAGCGTGTAAGCCCTTTTACTTCTCCTAGCACTACCTTAAGCAACAAATTATTTCCAAGAAAAATATTGATGAGATTAGTGGTGCTGTATTCACTTATAATCCCCAAGAAATTCAACTAGTTAACCTTGCAACCAAGAAAAATATACCATAAAAAACATAAAACCCTTCACCTAGAGAAATAATTAACAAGAGAATGTTCCACTTTACCAAGAGTTATCAACCAATATGCAAGAGAAACACTACACAAGAGGTAGCGCACCACTTCCTTGCACCAATATCAAAGTAAACCATGAAAAACACAAAAGAGAGAGAAAATTCCCAAGAGTAGCGAAAATTTCAGTCAAGTACTTCTCACAATGGGAGCGCTTTTTTTGAAATGAGATTTAAATGATCTCTATTTATACAAAATGTCTAAAACATAGTTTGTCCATGTACGTTAAGGTAAAACATAAGATAACGAGTCAAAAAACGTTATCTTACCCTTTTGTAAAAATAATAATATTCAATTTTTACTTTGCACATGAAAGAAAAAACCCTGAGTAAGATGTCACCCATCTAGGGAGACATTTTTACATTTTTCCAAGTCATTGTAGAAGAACGTGGAGGTCATTGGGGCTCCTAGAGCTTCCTCTTCATGCACCAAGTTCTCTTCCTTCAATCCATGCCTCCTCTCGTCAAACCATTCCATTTTTTAATGAGAAACAACTCCATCACCACCAATCCTAGCCCTAGGTGACGTCAATCCCCAAAGAGTGACATTTTTCCCCTCCTAGGAAAATTGTTTGGCATGTGAGGGATAGGAAAGGTCCTCCAAGGTGTATTATAGGCCTACAAAGGAAATTCATCATGATGCATCATGTGGTCCCTTGGCATCCAATCTGTGGGATTCAAGCCCCATGGAAGCCCAACCCGGGCTTGTTCTCCCAAAACTGGTCACCAAACAAGGTCCTGCAAAACAAATAGGTATGTCCTCCAAGGATCTCAAGTCTAAATATCAATGCAAGTGAAAACCACATTTAATAAAAAAAGAACCTAAGCATGTGCATTAAAACTACCTCATCAAATTAAAAAACTGCTCAAAGACCCTATACAATTGACCAAGTTTAGGTATGGGAGGGGTGTCATAAAAGTCCTATTGGGTAGACCAAAACCCTCAAGTAGTGGATTCTCCCAAGGGTGCCACTTCAAGGTCATGTAGTGGATTATGAGGTAGATAGGGGGTTAGAATTCATAGGTAAATGAGTTTCATGACATACAAGGGCTTGCATTATCTCATTTATGGGTGCCTTTGTATAGGGTGTGTTGCACCTTCGTCTTCAATGCAACCTTTTTCCAAGCCCATTTATTTCCATTTATTAATTAATTAATGATCCAAACATGTGTTCACTCCCAATAATGAATCCATTATCTTGTGGGGTAGTAACACAGTGTCACTTGAAAGAAGAGGTCCACAAAGTGCCATAGGGGTACCCATCAAAGAATTATAATGCTCTAGTATGAGTCTTTCATTAAACTGAGATATTTATTATGTGTTTAATATTTTGCAAGCCTTCAATTCTTTTGAGAGAAGTAGTTCATCATTATCAAGACCTATCTGGGAGAGCATATAGAAGGTTTATATTTTAGCATTTTATCTTTTTTCCATCCACCATCCCACTGAGCCTTCAACCCCTTCTTCCCACGAAATGAGATACATTGCCTTCTTGGGTCACTAAAGTCAAAGGTCCTAGAAGATGACAATGAGATGGGAAATAAAATAAACATGAAGTGATAATTATGGTCGGGAATGGTACGATGACCCCTCAAGGGACCCCAAGTTCCACCCCTTCCCCAAAATTTGGCCACTTACTAGGAAATCGATGAAAATCACCAAGGTGAAACATGGTCAAAAGCCTAATGTCCAATAATACATTCTATAATCGAAATCAACTTCAATACAACATTCTTAAATGCCTCAAATATTAAGGTGATTACCTGCTAAAATAACTGACTTGTACTACATGGAGCAAGACCTAGGTGTTGTAGGTGAATCCCCCTACGGACAACTATATTCCCTCTTGGTCTCTATACTCCTAAGGCCAAGACAAAAAAGTGCTTAACATGGACACTTACTTCCTTTTAGATCTAACCAAACTAATAGATGAAAGAGAATGAGAAAGATATGTACCTTATTAGCAACATTTGTCCTTGTCAAGTCCAGGCTGAGCTTCGATCCTGAGCTCCCTGATAAGTCCTCTAAAAAAAGTAAAGGTACAAAAGACTTCCTACTCTACCGATATTATCTCAAACATAGATCCATATACTCCAGACAAACTCATGTGGAACAAGCATAAGTTTGAAAGAAACAAGCCAAGCATTGATTATTAATGAGAACAAGTAAAAGTACATACAATCCTTTGAATGAAGGTGCAACAACCTCTTTCAGTTCTCCTTGTCAAACCCCTTTTCTCAGGCATTCTACATTCATTGCTTTGATGTCATCTCACTTATAGGATCATAAGTTTGATGTAATTTTCAATCTCCATTGTGCCTTTCACCATGAGAAGGTCTCCTTATATAACCTTGGAGAGGTCCAACCACTTAAGAGATCTTTGGGATGAGTTGAGGATTCTTCTCCTTCAGTTGAGGATCTCCCCTAAGATCATGCCTTGACCATCTATTTGAATCCAACTGCATTGAGGAATTGAGGGATTCTTCCCTTATTTTCCTCAACAAACCCAAAATTTGCTAAAAAAAGGGGTAGCGCTCCACAAAAAGGGTGCACAGATCTCTTAGGCACTCCCTGACAGTGGGTAGGGGAGCGCTCCTCTCCAAAATTCAGTTTTTGAGTTTTTTTTCCAATGGAAAAAGGCTTGTACTTCCTGTCAAGTGGTTTATCTTCTTCCAAACTAACCTTTGAGGTGTCTTAAGTGTGATTGTGATGTTGTTAGAGGCACGACATGGGAAATATGGCAGTATGATGCTGATGACACTTGCAAAACTTGTAGTCAATATGCGACACTTGTGGACAAAATGCAGCACTTACAACACTTGTAATGATGACACTTGCGACACTATCGAAGTGAGTAACTTTGAGGTGTAACATATTTCCCCCCAAAGTACGAAGTTAGAAGACGATGATGACTGAAGTAGTTTCTAGAATTTGTTTGAGCAAGGGTATGGACACAGAGAAATTGGAAAAATATGCACACAACCATCAAACAAATATTATGACATGTTTCAAACCCAAGGCAGGCATACCTATGCTTGAGTGATAAAGACTTTTTAGGTATGGCCACCATAAAATACACTGTGGACCCATAATTATATCGACAAAATGGTATAGCCACTACAGATACAATGTGGATCTATACTCCTATGCCCTGAACTGGTCGTAGTCACGAAGAATACACAGTGGATCTACGAAATAACAAGACATAGCCACGACTGATACAAAGTGTATCTATGTAACAATATATGTGTCATAGTTCAAAATAACTCCTTCGCAACCTGGGAAAAGTGCATATAAGAATGATGACTCAACCCAGGGTCTTCTTACTGATCCTGATGTAGTACGAATCTAACCATGTGAATAGATGTCTTGATGTCTAACATGGAAGAAACCACTTGATTATCGGTCAATGATGTAAACCATTAACAAGCGTGACTGAAATCACCATTGATGTCAATGATTCCCAAGGTACTCTAGTACATTTCGATGAATGTGAATAGATGAGATGAAGTTGAACATCTATGGAATCATCTGATCAGAGGTCAATGATGTAAACCCATTGTCAGATATGAGGAGGCCTACCATTGAGGCATGCAGGTCCCAGGGTACTAACTTGTTTCTAAGTCTAAGTCCTTGGATAATGTGTTGAAGTCGACAGGAATAGACTCGTCGAAGGAGGGCCTTGATGTATCCCCCATCAATGACATGAAACAAACATAGAGATGTAATTGGTAGATCGAATGAACATGGACTGACATGGGTATTGAAACATGATATTTTTTATGGCTAACTCTCGAGGCAGATACTTCCCTTGAACACTGAGGCACATCAACAGAAACTTGACATGGACCAAAACTTGATGATGCAGTGGATGCTGTGACTTTCGTCAGGTGTCCCAAAGGAGTAAAAGAAACTCAGAGGATTGGCTTAGTGTAGAGGTTCAGTGGATTAAAATGCATGCAAAGACAAAATGTCGTGTTCAAGGGTGACCGTAAGAGTTACTGGTAGTGTTCTAAAAATGCTTGGCTTGCTTCTTTCAATTTTTTCCCCATCCAGATAGACGAGTACCTCTTTTTAATTTAACGAGCTCGAGTAGGGTAACACATGCTCGATATGACTCACCTTTGGTAAGTCCTTCTTCCTTTGTTTAATGAACTAGAAGAAGTAAGGGTTCGATCCCATATGGGCCCTTCAATGTATGATCGTTTAACGAGTCTAGAGAAGGTAAACTAAATGGTTTTTCATATTTAGAGAGTCTGAAAACAACTTAAAGAGGACTCCAATGTTGTCCTTTTTTGTAATGTTAGTCTCGTGAGGCCGAAAAAGAGATAAATTATCACTCAAAAGATGCCCTTTCAAACCTTTTAACGAGTGGGAAAGGAAGCAAGATCACTCGACAATCTTTTCATGTTTAGAGAGTCTGAAAATATCTCAAAGACGACTCAAGGGGGTTCCTTTTTCGTATATTCATGCAGGTCCAAAAAAGAGATAAAATTTTACCCGGGTGCATTCTCATGTATTTATGAGCACGATAAAATACAAATAATAAGTTCGTTATTCCCCTAGATTGAAATCAGTGGCTTAACTCCAGAATGATCATCAAAGGCTGGAGACATTCCCTCCAAGCTTCAATTCATTCACCAACTGTGAGGTTGTCACCAATTTCTCTACTAGATGGAGAAAAATGATAAGGGCGGATGAAATGAAGGTTCATGATAGGTGATTGTTTCATTTTTTAATGAGATTGACACAGAAAAAGAACTATGCTCGGGGCTCTAGGTTCAATCCCCAGATTGTTGTTTCATTTTTTAACGAGATTGCTACAAAGAGGAAAACTATGCTCAAGACCTTTGTTTTGTTTTTTAACGAGCTTGCTACAAAGAATAAAAACTATGCTCGTGACCTCTGTTTCATTTTTTAATGAGCTTGCTACAGAGAAGAGAAACTATGCTCGTGAACTCTTCTTGATAATGGATTCCAAGAAAATAACACTCTGGAAGAACACGACGTCAAGGGACAAATATCAGTCATGGATTCCAAGAGATCTTCACTTGATGGAAGAAAATTACTCTGGAAGGAACACATGTCGAGGGTCGCGACAGGGGTAAGGATATTAGGCTCCAATAGCCCTACTAAATATATCACCATGTCAACTACCGAATCCAAATCGTCAGAAGTTGAAGTCATGGGAGACAATGCCACATAATTAACATGTGGTGGGGGCAATACTGTCTGCATATAAGAACCATTTAGGGAGGTAATCCAGTTAGGATCGATGAATGAAATTTGATCAATAGTCACAATTATTCCATTGTGAGGGAAATATATCACATGAAAAAGACTGGACACAATAGATTTCATGGAATAGACATAATCCCACCCAAGGAGTAAAGCGAAATCCAAGGGGTCTCAGAATACCATGACATCAATAAAGATAGTTTTCCATCCCAAAGTTATTGGAAACTGAGGGAGGGTCCCTAAAGGTTGACTAGTTCTTCTGTTAAAAGCTAACAGATTCTATGTAACCGACGTAAGCTGAGGACAACCCAAAGCGTGCCAAGCAACAAAGGACAAAATACTAATGGACACACCTTCATCTATTAGCGTTTGAGGAATGTCTCAACCACAAACCTATATTGTAATACGGAAAGGAATGTGAGAGGGAAAATGAGGTCCTATTAGTGCACCCCAATAAAAAAGGATGGGCTCATTACTTAGAGGGGTTTTCATGGGAGAATGAGGAATTCCCCCCAACACGGTAGATTTTGTATCAACGATAAAAATGTGGGAAGTATCGGTTTTACTCTCTAAAGGGAGAGTAGGATTGACCGATGATGGAATCGGATTGACCACACAGGAACTCTTTAGAGGAATACTGGGATGGACCGATGATGGAATCAGATCAACCACACAGAAACTCTTCAAAGGAAGGGTGGGACTGGATCAACCACTTTGGCACTCGTCAATGGAGGAGTGGGACCGACCAATGATAGAACCAGATCGACCACTTGGGTTTCATTATCCAAGGGGAGAATGGGGTCGATGTGTGGAAACAGATCGAACACTTTGGTGTCACTCTCTAACAGGAGAGTGGGGTCGATCGAGGATGAAAATGGATCGACTACTTGGGTTACACTCTTTTGATGAAGAGTAGGTTTGATCGATGATGGAACTGGATGAGCTACTTTGGTGAGTGGTTCAATCGAGGATGAAACTAGATTGACCACCTGATCAACTAGATTGACTGGGGATGGAACCAGATTGACCAGTCCATACCTTAATGATGGGTCGGGGGAAATCTTACGATAACCTTTTGGAAGTTGAATTTTCACCAAAAGATAAGAAGCCTCATCCATGTGAGGACAAACGTGAGAATAATGATCACCTTTGCATAACATGAAAGGGAATTTGACAGTTGTCTTATTCTTACCAACCTTAACGTCACTAGTTGATGGGGTATCACCGACATGACCAGCAGAGGCTGATGACATGGAGGACAACATTTCTAAGACCTTGGGAATACCATGGAAATCCCTCAGAAAGTGGTCACCCTAACAAGGACTGCAAGGGAATTTGGGTTTCAGATTCTTCATTTTAATCTTCTTGGCCTCATCAACACTCCCAATACTATTAAGAGTATTTGGCTACTTAGATCCAACATCTGATGTTGTTGGGGCCTTGGTCCTTTTAGGGCTCTTCTTCTTCTTCTCTTTCCATTTCTTCTCCTTCTGATCAACCTGGATATTTTCTTTAGAGCTTTCACTAGGCGAAGAAGGAGAAAGGGAAGGAGACTTAATGGGTGAAAAAGGCGAAAAGTCAACATGAGGTTGATGTGTGGGTGGTGTACTATTATCTAAAGTATTAGGTGCAGTTGAAACATTGGGAGGATTTGAGATCACTGGAGTGGGGAACAACCAAACCGGTAATCTGATGGTGAGTCCCGGAAGACTCAGTGTGGCAATGTACGGAGGACCAAAGTTTCCAAGCGAAGGAAAGATATAAGGTTCCCCAGAAGAAGGGGTTCCTCCATTGGTACTCTCAGGATTTGATGCCATTAACACTGACTCGACCTAAGGTCCACTAAGTAACAAAACCAAAACACACTATGAATTTGAGAAGCAAACAATAAGAAAAAACCTTCCCACAATAGAACCACTAGTTGGTGATGAAATCCAACATCGCGAGATAAAAATAGGAAGAGGTTGGGATAAAACAGGTGGATCAGTTATGTTGGAGATATACTTAATGGACTTATGCCTTGGTGCAAGCTTCCATGCAATAATTATGGATTTACCCTCCAAGGAGCCCGAGTGATTTTGACCAACGTCTATTCCAGGTACAGTGATACTTCCCTTCACCATCACCTTGTGTGGGACCCTAAAGATTATGGCTACTAAGGTCACCAACATGTAGTCATCCCCTAGGAAGGTACAGTCGATATTTTGATCCGAACGTATGGGCAGGATAAAAAGTATGAAATCAACTCGAGAGGGTCCCAAACATAATTGTGGGTATACCCTCAAGTGACCCCCAATATACGATCCGACCACTACAAACAGTTGAACCACGGAGGGATAATCTTTGTACCTACCCAAATGCGACCTCCTATGTAACCCCTGTGTGAGAGGGGGATCCCAGAAAGCCTATACAACAATTGGATTTTCTCTCCCTATCGCAATATGCTAATTTTGTTTTGTATCTTTGGAAAGTTATCCTTTCAGCCTATTCCAAATCCCTACACCTTAAACTGATGTAGGTTTTCTAACAACGATGTAAAAATTCTAATAAATTTTAGTCAAACGTTGATTTTAGTGGTTGTTATTTACTCAGAGGTGTATGAGAGTGAATACTGACGATATTATGACTCAGTTCCCAAAACATGCATAAGAAATGATAAGCAATCTTTTCTTTCAATGAATGTCTAATTAAGGGAAGGAGAAGGATTTTCCTTTCACTCTCAAACACTAATATGAAATGACCTCATGAAATAGTCCTCAATAAGGAATCCAATGCAATGTTTAAATGTTTGTATGTGACTGATAACCAATAGATGTAAATCTTCTTATGCTAATAAGACTTCAAGAGTTGTGAGATTTAAGAAATCTGGAACCAAACTTCACATAAACCAAAAGACACCCTTATTGTGATCAAACAAGAAACAAAAAGCCAAAAAATCAAAAGGAAGGAGAAAGATATTGGACAAGATGACTCAAATATCAGAAAGAAAATTACAAAAGACCTTTGAAACCCCTTAAAAAGTTTTCACTCATTCAGATAAACGAGAAGAAAACGACAAATTGACTCCAAATCAGGAAGGAAAAATTGCAAGGTAAGGACAAATGTAAAAAATTCCAAACAAAAGAGGATGCATTCTCATAAATAAGGGTGTTTGAAAGACAATATACAGATGGATTGAGAGTATGGGACCCCAAGCAAAAACCAAAACCAGGAAATAGCTTCAGAAGATGAAATTTATGGAGAATTTCTCACCAAAGTGTTCCAATGCTCTATGTAAGGCTACAAGGGAGTGCTAGCGCTCTGAGAGAAAGAGGAGGGGAGGTATCTGCTCCAAAAACTCAGAAAAAAGTCAAGAAATTCCAAAAATCAATGAAATTCAAAAAATCAGGGTGATCATGATCACATAATGAGGCAATCAAACAAATCTAAGAATAAACAAGACAATGTGTAGAAGATCAAATCAGTGGGAAAAGGGATAAAACAATATCTGGGAATGGAAACAAAAATCAGAGCTATTTCCCAGTGGAGTCGCCAATTTGTATTGTAGGTGAATGCCCCTGCGGACAAGTGGATTCCCTCTTGGTATCTAGACTCCCAAGGGCAAGCCAAAAAAGTGCTTAACATGGAGACTGACTTCCTTTTAGATCTAACAAAGCTAATATAGGAAAGAGAGTGAGAAAGATATGTACCTTATTAGCGACGCTTGTCCTTGCAAAGTCCAGGCTGAGCTTTGATCCTGAGCTCCGTGATAGGTTCTGTAAAACAAACAAAGCTACAAAAGACTTCCTACTCTACTGAGATTAGCTAAAACATAGATCCATCTACTACAGACAAACTAATGTGGAACAAGCATAAGTTTGAAAGAAACAGGCCAATCATTGATTATTAATAAGAGCAAGTAAAAGTACTTGCAATATTTTGAATGAAGGTGCAGCAACCTCTTCCAATTCTCCTTGTCCAACCCCTTTGCTCAGGCATTCTACATTGATTGCTTTGATGTCATCTCACTTATGGGATCATTAGTTTGATGTAATTCTCAATCTCCATTGTGCCTTTCACCATGAGAAGGTCTCCTTATATAACCTTGGAAAGGTCCAACCACTTGAGAGATCTTTGGGATCAGTTGAGGATTCTTCTCCTTCAGTTGAGGATCTCCCCTAAGATCATGCCTTGACAATCTATTTGAATCCAACTACCTTCAGGAATTGAGGGATTCTTCCCTACTTTTCCTCAACAAACCCAGAATTTTCTAAAAAAGGGGGTATCTCTCCCCCAAAACTATGCACAAGGCACTCAAAAACTCCCTGACAGTGGGTAGGGGAGCGCTCCTCTCCAAAATTCAGTTTTTTAGTGGTTTTTCCAATGGAAAAAGGCTTGTACTTCCTGTCAAGTGGTTTCTTGTCTTCCAAACTAACCTTTGAGGTGTATTAAGTGACTTTGTGATGTCGTTAGAGGCACACCATGGGAAAGATGGAAGTATGATGCTTATGACACTTTCACACTTGTGGTCAAGATGCAACACTTGCGGACAAGATGCGACACTTACAACACTTGTAATGACGACACTTGCGACACTTACGAAGTGAGTAATTTTGAGGTGTAACACCAGGTGCCTTCCAGAAGCTAGTTGGTGTGGTCGATTCCATGATGATGGATCCAAAATGTCGCAGTAGAGTGAGCTTCCATTGTTGAAGTGGACAGTGCTAGTCATGTAGTATCTAGACACTCTATTTCTGTAACCTGAGGGCCTCGAGACATCGTCTCCTTAACTATTCCAAAAAATGGAGATAATAGGAAGCATATATGGGATGCATGGGTTGTTGGGTGGGCGCAATGGGGTATGCGGTCTCTGGGAGAAATTCCAAGAATTTACCCTCGTCACCACATTCCCCATTTTTATTTTTATTTTTGGTTTATTATGTAATTTTAATAAAAAAAAATTGTTTTTATTTATTTATTAAAATTTCTTATTTTTTTCAAATTTCATTTTTTCAATGTTTATTTATTTATTATTTTTTAATAGTTTAGAATATAATTTTTTAAAATTTTGTCTATTAATTTTTTTTTATCTTTTATTATTTTTATATTTTCATAATTTAATGTTCTAAATTCTGTTTTTTAACTTCTATTATTTTTTTCATTATTTCTTTTTTATATTTTTATAAACAATCTTTTTGTAAATTTAGGTTTCTGTGGTGAGAGATTTGTTCAGAATTTGTCGGAAGAACCACAGTGCTATTGACAACTTGTCGTCGACGTCTCGGATCCACAACAGCTTGTTCTGAAGATGGATCATGTTGTGGATCCGAAACGTCGACGACAAGCTGTCAATAGCACTGTGGTTCTTCTGACAAATTCTGAACAAATCTTTTTGTAATTCTTTTATTTTTTTCATTTTGAATTAAATGTACTTTCCCTTTTTTTCATTATTTCTTTTTTATATTTTTATACATAAATGTTTTTAATTCTTTTATTTTTTTTCATTTTGAATTAAATGTTCCTTTTTTTTTAATAGTTTAATGATTTCCTTCTCTAAAATTTTGTTTTATTTCTCTATGTTTTCCATTTTTTCTTTTCTAAATTTAATTTTTTTTATTAATTTTTCCATATTTTTAAAAATATTATTATGTTTTTCTAATTCAAAGTTCTTCTTTTATTTTTAAATTGCTCTAAAACAACATGTTTTTTTTGTTTTTTTTTCTTCTTTTATGGGATTGTTTTAGTTCTATATTTATTATTTCCTTTTATTATTTTTATATTTTTCTTTTTTCCATGATTTTGTTTACAAGAGTGTTAGTTTTTCATGCCATGGTCTCAAAAGCACATGTTCTCAAAAGCATTGCAAATTTAAGGATAAGAGAAAAAAAATAAATGTGCTACTTTTAGCATTAGATTTTGACTCATAGGTTGATTTCGTGGTTTTAGTTCACAACAATGTTGGTTGCCAAGTCCATGGTTTGAAACAAGTTGTAATGTTAACCCCAAAGAAAAGAGAGTGCAACTGCTCAGACACCTTTTAATTTTTGGGGTGAATTTTAAGGTTTTTGTTTGGAAAAATATTGTTATGGAAGCCATAATTTCAACCAAGCTATAATTTTAACCCTCCCCCCAAAAAATAAGGGGTGATGCTCTGAGCATTATGGTTTTTTCAAAGGTTGGTTTTAAGGTTTTTGTTTGCAACTTTATAGACATCTAAAGTCATGGTGGAAAAATGTTGTAATTATAACCCCAAAAAAAGGATTTATTTCGGAATCACCTTTCCTTGATCCAGGAGCTGATTTGTTGTTTTTTATGCAAAAATGTGAGTATTTATAGCTAGAGTTCTCACTTTTAGGTCAGAATTCTCATTCAGTTGGTAACATTGTTATCACTATATGCATAGTAAAAAGGATCCACATAATTTTTCCAACGATCCCACTTCATATCATAATAAAAAATATGAAATGTGATGTCCATAAATTCGTGCCCTAGGGTACCATTATCTTCATCAAATGGATAGGTGGTGCAAATATTACAATCCTCAACCTTTTGGAGAGTAGAATTAAATGCACGGGGACTTCTCATTTCAAGGTATTCCATGGAAGAATAAGGTGCTTCCTCAACAATGTTTTTTTCATGTGCTTGGTATTCAATGGACAAATGAGAAGAGTCTTCATTATTTTTTTCTTCAAGTGGAGGTGAAACAAAATCTTCCATGGTTTCATCATTTTCAAGAGGATATTGAGGAGCCTCTTCAACAATATTTTGTTTCTTTATCACACTGTATATTTTCTTGATCCTTTAAACTATTGGTATCCATTGATCATAATAATTAGGGCTCCATTGATTCAAAAAATCCTCAAAAAACCTACAAAATATGATATTTATCATCTACCAAGATGTTTACACCATTCCCTTGCATTCATTTTAATACTACATACAAAAAATTGTGTCACAACATCTTCATGAATAATGTTATAACCTAAAATGAATTCCATGAAAGATAATGTGTAGTATGAACAAATAATCATGTCCATGGAACTTTGTAATTGACATCCCATGCACACTTGGGTGACCAAAATGGAACCTCAAGATACTTGAAAAATCAATAGGAGCAAACAAATCATCCAGTTGATCTAGTAGGATCCCCACAACTAATCCGATCAGATACTATCAAATTATACTGAAAATGTTTTCACATCAAAGAGCTCATCGATATATTCCAAATTCAATTTGAATGAGGTAAATCTTAAACTGTATTCAAAATATATGTCCTACTCAAGCTAAATCCAAAAATGAAAAAAAATGCAGATATGGTATAGTGCTAATATCATCTTGCTAACTAGACCTATACAAAGATTCCTTGTGATCCAATCACATTTTGACACATGAACAAATCAGAATGTAACAAATGGGTTTATTTGTCTTCAACATGTTTTCCAAAGATTTTCCATATCTTATTCAAAATTATCGAGATTGTTTTCTAAATCCAATGTTTACCCAAATCCCAAGTAAAATGGGATAATTCCATGGAGGTCCATTTTAAAAAAGATTTGAAATCTATTTTAGAATCTTTCACATATCATGCCAACCAATAAATGCAATATATGATGTACATTCCTTTTATCGTATCCTCAAGGAAAAAAGATAGAGGATAAAGGATCTTCTTCGTAAGAAGTTGAAGCCAAAGAAGATGACAAGAATAAATTTTTGTTATAGCATCAATTTCAACCAAAAATGCATTGATGGCATGTGTGTCCTTTTCCCTTTCCCATTTTTAAACATTGATCTCCTTTCCTCCTCTGGATTCATCAAAAAAACGTTTTTTGACATATGTGTCCTACCAGGTATGCAAGGCATTGACGTACATGTGTTACTCCATTGTAGGGAACACACACCTTAATTTTTCTCAAAAAAATGATATTTTTTGTATTGTGGGGTGGGTTTCGCTTGTCCCCTGATTCCTAACCCCATATCTCCTATACATAATTGTTTGTAACAACTCCAACAACTTGGAGAGGGTATGAAATGATCCTAAGGCTAGAGAAGAAGAAGAATCATAATTGAAGAAACACAATGTTGGAATTTTCTTGTCTTCTCTGCAATCCCTCTTTCCCTTATTGTTGATTTACTTCCTCGGACCTAGAAACCCATGTTTCTAGACTTCATTTCTCTTCATATATTATCTATAAGAATCACATTCATCTTCTTTGGATTTGCATGAGTATTGAAGTCAAAGGTACTATCTATGGTCAATGACATGGGTAGAGGGACTTGATGTCGATTATTATATCATTTCCCTAGTATATATAGGTGGTATCTAACATTGTCTCATTATTCATCAAAAAGGAGACCTATTTCCCATCAATTGTTTATTTCTTAGTGCATAATTTTTATGTTTAAACATTCAAATTCTTAGAGCACTAATTGATGTAATTTGTTTACCTCCAATCATTTTTATGAGAGTTAGTTATCATATAACTACGCATTTTAAGTTGTCAACTTGGTTGTTTGCAAGTGATCAAAGAGACTTTTTGGAAGGAGTGATGAAGCATAAGGTTTTAGTCATCAAATCATAATTGAATGTAGGGAACCTTATATGATTCTCTCTTCCTTACTAGTAGTTAGTTACTTAAGTTAGTTTTTATATATTTTGATTGCAATTCTAGGATTCAGTTAAGTGTTTAAAGGTCATCGCTATGTTATGTATTTAACCCATAGCCATTGGGGAATTTATCTGTTACAAAAGTGGAAACCATACTGGGGATTGACTCCTTTGTGGGTTAGATGTAATTGCTAGCATTTTTTCTTTCCTATTTTTTAGGATTGCTTTGTCTTTAACTGATTAGTTTAATGCTTTAGAGTCTTGCATGTGCCTTGTTAAGTCTTTTGGCCCTTTATTTCTATATTTATGTAATATCCAAGGTTGTATACATGGAATACTATGTATAAAGGTGTGTACATATGCTCCTTACCTATGATACAGACACAAACACAAACATTTTTCTCTGGGCACAGTTCCATACATATCCTAAATAAGAGTTTTTCAACTCTTTTCATCCTCTCTCGGGTTTTTTCTTGGTTTTATAACATATTTTAGGGTCCTTTGTCTCTCTATAGCATGATTTTAGTTTCATAAATCATTCAAGTTAGTTAATTTCACAAGGAAAAGAAAAAAACAAAATAGTCAACTTCAGTACTTTTTGCTCCAAACCTAGTTGGGTTGTGTGATAGTTCTTTTCCTGAATCTTCTTTGTAATGGGTTGTTATGGTAGGCCCCCTTATAGCCTGAAAGTATATGGTTTATCCATGTCTATCTCTCTACCTTACTCTTAATTGTTTTGTATAGAAAAAGAAAAAGTGTACTAGTTTCTCTTGTAATAATAAAAAAAAAACAATAAGAAGTTTGCTTCATTCCTTATTCTTTCAATATTTACCTGTTTATCATTGAAAATAAAATTTATTTCAGCATTATCTTTCAATATATAAATTTTTATTCCAATAAAATCTTGAACTTAAAAAAAAAAAAAAATCATTCAAAACATCAACAACCTTGTTCACAAAATGAAAAAAGATGGTTCAAAACATTGTTTAGGTGCTCTAGAAAACCATGAAACAAGCGAGTGAATTGTGTTAAATGTGTTCGACCGAAAGTGTATTTATAAGATTTGGGGTGAAGTGAAATGATATGACATGTCTTTTCATTGTTTATGGCCGATGAAATTCTCTCACCAACCTTTCGGTTGAAAAGAGGTTGTTTCGGCCGAAAATCTAGGAAACCGTTTATTTTTAATGGATTCCATTAGAATTACATGTTTCGGCTGAAAAAACATTCTTTCAGCCGGAAAAAGCGAATGAGAATGTTTGCAAGAACCTGAGAGTTCCCTCTAGCTTGCCTGAACTTTGGAGGTTGTGGACTCCTCCAAATACTCAGAATTTAGTTTCAAAATTGATACAAGCATTTGCAAAATTGAATCGACTTTCAATGGATATATTTTGTTTTCATTTTCCTTATTTTATATAATTTTATTTAATTCTTTTTAAAAATCACTCCATAATATTTTCAATTAACATTATGATTCAGTGAAATGAAATATCCATATCTCTAAAAGTACACAGTGAAAAATTTAGAAAAGTTTATATTCAGAATTGTTAGACTATTCTTTTCAAAAGAGTATTTTCATATTTTACTTTTAACTAAAAATTAAGATAGATACAAGGTGGGGTAAAACATGTGTTTAAAATCTGCGATTGTTTCATCTTGTTCAACTTCAAAAAAATATAGAAATTATAATATTCATTTGTTAGATTCAAAATTATAGTCATAATAAAATAGAGTCTTTGTAGATTGTTGCAGAATATTTTGTTTTTCAAAAACAAAAGTTGAATAATATATACATTGTTGGGGGGAAAAATAACTCATTATCATTCCTTTCATGTTTAAGGAACATACTATTAAAAATTTGTCAAATTGATATATCAAATCTCAATAAAAAAATTTGAAAAATAGTCAGTGGAAAGCTAACAAAATTCTTCACAAGTTTTGTTTTTACTGTAAACTTAAATTCTAAATAAAAAAATAATTTTGTATACCGGAAGTTGAAGAACTTATGAAAATATAGTTTGTTTTCTCATAAAACAAGAAAAATAGACACCCATATTCATGATTTTACCCATTATTTATTCTCCTTCATCCATTGATTTCAAAAATTTTACTTCTATTCTTAAAAAACATTGAGTCTTTGTGAGTTTGGGTCATAGTTTCA
>SNQJ01S0088625.1:33438-44657 GCA_010110895.2 Picea sitchensis
TGCTAGATTCTCCAAGCTCCTGGTCAAGCTAGGTCCTTCACACAATTCTTTCACCAATTCTCCAATGAATCTTTCTTAACCTTTTCCATGAGAATTCCATCAATATATAGGAGATAATGAGATGGTTACTTGGATAAGAATGATCCCACAATATTAGGGAATCCAATACAAGGATCATCATTCGAATGCCAACCCATTCTTCTAGAAGGTTCCCTTCTAGAACCATCAAGAATTCACCTTTTTCCAAGATTTAGAGAAGGTTCGCACCCTAGCTATGTAGCACAGTGCAAGAATTTCACAACCTATCTTAAAGCAGCCTATGAGAATGGGTCATTCTCACACCCTGGGATACTAGCAACCTGCGAACTCTCTTCAAAAGTGAGTTTTCTGGGAAGAGATGAATGCCACTTTTCTCAGGAGAAAGTTCTTATGAGGAGCCTGAGTACACCTTCATGATGACCAAAATTATGGGTAACAGAATTCCCCCCAAAGTATGAGGCTGGAACCAGTGACAGCCGAAAGACTTTGTAAATTGCATGTGTGTGTCGAAAACGAGGAGCACACCTAATCGAAAACCTGCGAACAACTAAGCATCTGCAGAATATCAAATATACTAGTTCTGAGGTAGGCATTCCCATACTCAGATCACAGACGGATGACATTGTAGACATAGGTCATGACCACCAATCATACACTGTGGATCCATGCCGTCAAAATATAGCATAGACACTAGGAATACATTATGGATCTATGCAAGAGAATTCAAATTAAGACGACATAGACACAAGATATACAAAGTGGATCTATGTGTCACAAATTATACATACTCCATCGCAACCTGGACAAAGAGATGATATCCAGGGTCTTCAATCTCGTCGCTCAAAAGTATGAATCTAACCATGTGATTACATGTGTTGAAGTCGAACATGGCAGAAACCACTTGACTATTGGTCATTGATGAAACCGATAACAAGTGCGAGGGAAATCACCATTGTTGTCAATGACTCCCAAGGTACTCTAGTACAATCCATCAAGTGTGAATGAGTGAGTTGAAGTCAAACATTCGACGGAATTTTTCGATCAGGGGTCAATGATGTAAACCCACTGTTAAAAGCGAGGAAACTTACCATTGAGGCATGCAAGTTCCAAGGCACCAAAAATTTCTAAGTCTTGATTATGAATAATGAGCTGAAGTCGACAGAACAAAACTCGTCACAGGAGGGCCTTGATGTATCCCCCATCAACGACACGAAATGAGTGACATATTTTGAATATGAAAAAGAGTATGATGTAAGTTGGATTGGACACAGGGAAGGTCGACATGGAGAAAATGGACAACTGCAGATGGCCAACTCAATAAATGTTTCAGATGGAGTTCTCTTGAACATATGAACGACACGACCAATGATTTGGCAGCATTGACTCAGAGACAACACAGGGTATGAACTCGAGAGACAAATGGATTTCCAAAACCGACTTCAAATAATGAATAGGGGGTGTCATGTTCAAGAGCGACACTTACTGCCAATCAATATGAAGATAAAAACATATCCCTTTCCCAAATTTTCTTCCACCATTTCTAGCGAGTACCTCTTTATTTTTACGAAAGCTTGAGGAGGATAACATATGCTTGTTGATATAAGCTTATCCTTCAAATAAGTCCTTCAGAGTATGTTTAATGAACCCTAGGAAGGAGTGGTTCGGTCCCATTATGGGTCTGTCAATGTTTGTTTAACGAGTCCAGAGATAGAATAATCGAAGATTTTTTATGATTATAGAGTCTGGAAAAACACTTAAAAGGGAACTCTCTCAGTTCCTTTTTCGTAAAATAGTCCGATGAGACCGAAAAAGAGATAAATTATCGCCCACCAGACGCTTTCTTCAAATACTTTATCGAGCGTGAAAATAGCAAGGTCACTCAGCTATCTTTTCATGTTTAGAGAGTCTGAAAAGAGCTTAAAGAGGACTCCAGGGGGGTTCCTTTTTCATATAACCTTGTTGAGCCCGAAAAAGTGATAAAAGTATGCTTGATCGCCTTCTCATGTATTTTCGAGCGTGAGAACGGACAAAGACCAAGCTGGCGGTTTTATACAAAAACCATAAAAAACAATCAAAACATGCGATGAAAAAGAAAAATTATGTCTGCATCCCTATATATGAACATCGAAGTCGTTACACCTACAAAATTTACACTCAAAAGGGCATTAGGGTTTAGGTTTTAATAAATAAATAATTATAAAAATTCAATAACATGGTAAAAGTTAATATAAAGAAGTAAAACTCTTTTTACCATATCATTTTCACTTTACCATTATTTGAGCCCAAAACCCCTCTTTTACCCTCACAATTTGGCGTCAGATTGCGAGAGTTACTAGCATCCATTCGACGAGTCATCAACGACAGTGAGGTAGGCTCTTTGTCCTCTACTCTTTCGTGGTTTAAATTTTCATTTTCATTGGTAAAAACACTTTTTTGAGTTGGTTTTGTGAGCCATTCTTGCGCTTAGCCATTCTCACAGGTGGGCTACATGGGACCTGCAGGAGTGGGTCATTCTCATAGGTGAGCCCATAGTAGCTTGTGAGGTTCTCGCACTATGCCTAAAGGGCACCTGCGAGAACCGCAAAGCATAAAATTGTTTTGAAGTTTTTCTCAATGAAAGAAAACCAATTTGTGAATAGAGTTATTAATCTCCTTATTGTGCTTCTTATGGTTCTGGAATGGCGTGAAAGGGAGCACGAGGAAGATAATGCAATTGTCGGAAATCATCCACCCACTATTGTCGCTTTGAGAAACTATGGTCTTCTAAAGTACTTTCGTATCCTGGGCATGAGGGCCCAAGTTGGGTTATTAGAGTACCTTGTGCATATGTGGGATCTTGATCAGCAAGTATTCCATGTAGGGGTCCACACACTGTCCTTAGATATTGAGGACATTTACTTCTTGACTGGACTGTCACGGCATGGGTACCACATGAGCCTGACTGGTAGCAGAGGTGGTGAGTTGCCCATGAGTGAGTACAGCCATTTACACTGTGTTCCTAAGGTAGAGAGGAAGAAAGGGAAAGTAGCTATTTGGGGAGTGCGGGATTTGACCCTCCGCACTATTTTTTTCACCATTGTACGTATGGCCGGGAGCTCCGCTCCTCAATTGGCACTCTAGAGTTACTTTCAGTATGCTATAAAGTGTACTAAACCTCGGGTTTTTAACTGGGTAGATGCAGTGCTTCGTAGCATGAAAAGACAGTTGACCAAATGCAGACGAGGCAACCTGAAGCAATTTGGGTACGGGTATTTGTTAGTGTCCTTATTTCTCGAGAGGGTTCCGTTACTGAGGCTGCAGGTTGAGTGGAATTTACTGGCTCCCAGAGATCCAAGAATGCTAAGATGGTGTCATCTCATGGCCCGACACGTAGCTGGACCAATAATCAAGTATGATGATACCTTCTTCAACTGGTTGTGACCACAGATGTTGATGGTTGACAATTATGCTTATGTCGGGTTGGATTTTCGCAGAGATCCAGACTTAGTCCTATCAGAGGATTCTCAGTGGGGGGAAATTGGTAAGAAGTACACACATTTTTTTCTTTTTAAATGTTTTTGTGAATTTTATCATATGCAAATGTTTTTTTTATATGTTCATCCAAAGATTAAATACAAAATTTGTTTTTTGATGACAAATATGTGGGACCTTACCAACCTCCTGGTACTTCTCCCATTCAGTGGTGAGGAGAGGTAGCACCAGTGCCACAATGGGATGCCGAGGATTATCAAGCAATGGAACAAAACCTAGAGGGTTTGACAACAGATATTCCAGATATGCCTCTTGGAGAGCTTCCACGACGTTATCATCATCACATAGTAGGAGTGTCAGAGTCCATAGGTCGACTTCTCTATAGGGTTTCCCGAGAAGTTGTATGTTACCGTGAACGTCATCCATGACATCATTTTGTAGAAGCTATGAGCTTCAGATTTTGATATTTTGGTCTTCGGACAAAACCTTTTGTAAAAAACTCTTTTGATTGTTATATATAAATATGGCTTCTACCAGTTTATCTTATGTTTTGAAAATTGATGTGATTGATTTATAAATGATCCAAATGCCTGTCTAATACATAGTTATCCAATGCATCAGTTAATGTATTTATACATCTAGGAATATGTTGATATTCAATATAATCAAAATAACGTTCCAAGAGGATAATTTTCAAACACACCCGTAACAAAGTAGGACTTCGAATAGTATAGACATTACTTACCTGTAGTACTACAAGCTGCGAATCAAGTCGTACAACCAAACGATGGATTCCGAGCAAGATAGCATCAATCAATAATTCGATAACAGCGCTATACTCTGCAATATTGTTGGTCGCACGACCGAGACACACACCTCGTAAGGAGACAAGTTTGTTTGTAGGGGCGTAAATTCTCCATGCAGTGCAAGAAAGGTTCTGAGTACTACAGCTAGCGCCATCAGTGAAGCCAATATAGGGTAGCGAAGACTCCGACATCTGGAAATCAAACACAATGTCACATAAGGGTAGAGACTAGATAACGACAAAAGCAAGCTACAGTAACACACAAGAAGTATGATACAATAAAAACACAAGTACTCATGCACATATGATTTTATGCATAATACTTCTTCAAGTACAACCCATTCCTGGGTTCACTCAAAGAGATACCATCGTAATATACTAACTTATAAGCCCCTTTTTCCAAAACTCGTCGAACAATATAAGGACCTCACCACATGGCTTCGAATTTTCCATCTCCTAGCATATATCGATCTTGTTCATAGAGGAGAATGAGATCTCCTTCGAAGAAAATATGAGGCTTGACATGTTTGTCGTATTGGGCCTTGACACGTTTTTTCTAAGCTTCTAGAACTAGAGTAGCATCGCATCGAGTTTCGTCTAATCGCATAAGATACAATAGACGTTCTTCCTCAATAGACGTGTTTGGTAGGAGTTCAACAACTAGTTTTAAAGAGGGTATCTTGCATTCAATCGGGAGAATGGATTCCAAACCATAGACTAACCGAAAAGGTGTAAACCCAATAGCGGACTTGATGGATGTCCGGTAAGCCCACAATGCCGAAAACAACATTGTGTGCCAACTTGTTTTGTGAATCCCTATCATTCGTTGGAGCATAGTTATGAGAACTTTGTTAATTGATTCAACTTGGTCGTTGGCTTGTGGGTAATAGGGCGTTGAGTTATCATGGTGAAGACCCAACTTTTCAGTAAGTTCAGACATCATGAAGTTTCTAAAGTGGCTACCGTGATTAGTGGTGATAGCTTGGGGAACACCAAAACGAGCTATGACGTGATTAAAAATGAATAATGCTACGGTCTTTCCAGTGTTGTCAAATGTCGACATTGCCTCGACCCATTTCGTAAAGTAATCGACAGCTACAATAATGTATCCATGCCCCCCAACCGAGTGAGGGTGACATGTCATGAAATCAATGCCCCATTTCGCAAAGGGACCAATGGAGACCACAGGGTGAAGAGGAGTAGGATGTGACTGTATCTTGTTATTATAGGTCTGGCAAGCATGGCATTTTTGAACGGTGATTATGCAGTCGTTAAATAAAGAAGGCCAAAAATACCCAACTCGTAAGATCTTCTGGGCAGTAGCATACCCAGACATATGACCACCACAGGATTTAGAATGAAATGCATTCAGATCTTTCTCGGCTTCGTTGAAGGTTAGGCAGCGTCGAAAAACAGAGTCAGTCCCCCGATGATAAAGAGTATCCCCGAGGATAATATATTGACGGTCTTGGTAGCATATTCGACATCGGTCAATAATAGACAAAGTCAGCTAGAAAGTCTGTGTTTGGAGATATATGATGATATCACCATACCAAAGATCATCAGTACTGATGAGGAGAAGGGATTCATCGGGCAATGAATCAACTGCTACATTTTCCATGTCAGAATAGGGAAAGTCACATATCAACTCTACAAATACTAAGGACTTCTTGGATTTGGCACATTCGAATTCCAAGTCAAACTCCTAGAGTATCACAATCTATTTGGAGTATTTTCCCCCTAGCAATTGACGTGTGAGAATGTGTTGCATAGGGTTGCAGTTAGAAATCACTGTAGTTTTACGTGAGAGGATATAGTGTTGGAAGCATTGGACGGCTTGGACGGCAACCAAGGCCATTTTTTCGACATGTAAATACTTGATTTCGGTAGACGTGAGACTTCAACTCAAGTAGTAGATAACATGTTCATCATTAGCATCATCCTCTTGGATGAGAACCATACCAATGGTGTAATCTGAGGCTGCAAGATGGAGGAAATAATTGCGACTATAATCGGCGGGAAAGAGAAGCGGAGCACATGTTAGGGACAATTTAAAATCTTTGAAAGCATGGTTGGCGATGGTATCCCATATGAACTCGGACCCCTTTTTTAAGAGCCACGTAAATCCACGAGTTATCTCGGCATAATTTGGGATAAAACGATGAAGAAAGTTTTTTTTTGCCTACAAACTTTGCGACTAGCGAAGTGTAGAAGGAGGAGGGAGATTAAGGATCGCCTCAACCTTTAAAGGATCCACCCGGATCCCTTGACGCGAAACGATAAAACCTAGAAGTCGACCGGATTCAACACAGAAAACGCACTTATGAGGATTCAAACGTATATGGCAGAACTGACAGCGGACGGAAATGGCTCGGAGGTGGGTTGGATAATCGACTTAGCGCATTGAACAAGTGGGTAAATTGTCCAGATATGGTTGGACGATGTACTTGATATCATGGAAAGCATAAGACATAGCGCATTGAAACGTTGTGCCAACGTTCTTGAGACCGAAAGGGAGTTTCCGATAGGAAAAAGTACCCCAAGGAAAAATAAAAGAAGTCTTATGTTGATCCTCGGGAACAATGTTGATTTGATTATACCCAGAGAAACCATCCATCAGAGAGAAGATTTCACTTCCGGCGCAATCGTCGACAATCTGATCAACGAAAGGGGTAGGAAAGTTGTCTTTGGGACAAGCTTTGTTGATATCCCTATAATCAATGCATACACAAATGGTGCCTTCTTTCTTGTCAATCGGGACAAGATTGGAATTCGAGTCTGTGAGAGCCACCGGATAAATAAATCTGGATTTAAGAAGTTTCTCGACTTCGAGTTTGATAGCAGCCGCTTTACGTGGGTGAACTGGATGAAGGCGTTGCCAGATGGGTTTAGCGTCGGGGTATGTCTTGATCTCATGTATCACAATATCAGGGTCGATACCTGGCATTTCTTCATAGCTCCAAGCGAATATGTCACAAAACTCTTTGAAAAGGGATGTGTAGGTGAAGATTTCATCAGAAGAACATGAAGCTCTGATATGGACATTTTTGACAATCCTAGGTTTGACAAATACGTGGAGGGGAATAGTGGGAAACATATTACTTAAGTTCCCTTCAGAAAACACATCGTGTGCGGACTCAGGAATGGTTGAGATGATGACAACGGTCGACGGGGTCGATATCCATTGGTAGTTCTCAATGGTATGTTGCTCCAGAAAGAGGATGGAACGATGATATCCATTGTCCCAAGGGGTGTCTTCCATGACAGACATGATCATTTTGTCCATGGGAAAAATGACACGAAAAGGATTGGGAGACAACTCACCAAGAGAAGGGGTAGAAGGGGTTGTCGATTGAATGGCCTGATAGGCGGATTCGACCGAACTTAATGACATTTCGTCATCATAAGGAAGATGATCTCTAGGGTCAGGTAGTATCCAGAGGTCGTGAGACGCAGGAAGTTCGTGAATCGAGGTGGATATCATGTTGATTGAAGCAACAAATGAGCGTGGAACATCGGACGGTGGAATGGGGAAAGTACCCATTAACGAAGAGTCCTTGAGAAGGCCTACACCGACATTCTCATAACCTGGTGGGGTTTTAGCGATGAACGGTATGTTGCTAGTATGGGTATCTAAATTAAAGAAGGCTAGTTGGTCGACGGTGGTGACCTCTCCTTGATGTGGGAAACGTACCACACGAAAAAGGGTCGACACAACTGCGCGCATGGAATCGATCCAGTTGCGGCCAAGCAGAAGATTGTAATCAAGGGGAGCGTCAAAGACTTCCACTTCAACTTGGACCATTTTTCCTTCTAACATGATGGGCAATGAAGGAATAACACCGTACAGCTTAAAATTGGAGCCATTGAAGGCTTTAAGAGTGTTCTGGGATTCGTTCAAAGGGGGAGAGCCAATGCCTTTCTAGAAAGCAAGAGACATGACACATGTCGAGGCACCCTCATCGATAACGGTTCAGCAAATTTTTTTGTCAGAGACAATCACTTGGATCTGGAACGCGAGTTGAGGGGGTAAACTTGGAATGTGATCTTACAAGTCAAATATTATTAAATTTGAATATGTCGGGTCAATTCCATCGATAACTTTCAATAGTGCCTTCTGTTGTGTGGGACAACTTTGAAGGACTTCGAGGGATGACATCGCAAAAGATGAGTGGGCCAGATCTTCAACAATGTTGTAGTTCTGGGCAGCACGAGCATGAGAATTGAAAGCCGATTTCCGAACGACACCTTTTGGGGGGGGTCGAAGAATTGTGTCGAGGCTTGGTCNGAGATGAAGAGGACTGTTTGTAGGTGGAGTCGTGGGAGAGGGTTGTACCAAGGAAGGAGGTAGATCATTAACCTTCTCTTTAGCGGGAGAATAATATTTGGCTCAAGTACTGAGTGCAACGTCGTGCTTCTTTGAATCTCCAGTACACATCAAAACATAGGATGTAGTAGAAGAGGAGGGTTGGTTGTGAATGACCAACTGAGCCTGTTGTTGAGACAAGAAGGGTTGGGACAAAATGGCCGGAGCAGGTGGTTTTGGAGCTCCTTGAAGGAACTTAGTGACCTCGATGTGTCGTGGACAATCCTTCATGTAGTGATCATCACCACATATAAGACAAGGGTAACGAGGTTTACGCTTATCTCGATCGTCAATAGGTGTAATTTTGGTTCGCTCTGCTTAAGAAGTATTTTTTTCCTCCTTATTCTTACCCCTTCCCTTTTTGGATTTTTTTTTACCGGCTGGGGTAGATTGAACTTCATTTACCTCAGAAGTATTGCTGGTGGGAGGGGCAGGAGACGGAGCATTTTGAACATTAGAAGAAGAAGGTTTGGGGTTTGCGCTCGAGGCAGAATGTGGTTGGGCCTAGAAAGTGCCAATCACACCGTTGGTTGCATGCGAAACAACTGGAGTAGTTGAAGTGGCGGAAGTGGAAGGACGAGGTAAGTCGGGTAGTAAATCGCAAAGGGTACCCATTTATGAGTAAATGAGGTCAAGGTATTGAGCACGACTTATGGCCTGCTCTTCCGTGACTACTCCACCCATGGAAATGTCACGACCAATGTCGTTCACAAATGATTTTGTGAACCATTCTACCAGTAACTGATCGCAGAGTTTGAGTTTAATGAGACGTTGTCTCCGTCGCCACTCATGAATGTGATCGGATATATGAGTGGCCTTGTTCTGTTTGAAAGAACTCAAAATCTCGGTCCCCATTTCATAACGGATCGGTAACTAGTAGTGTGTTAGGAAATCCATAGCGAGGGTGTTGAAGTCAGAGAAGAAACCTCGTGGCAATTCTATATACCACTTCGTAGCAGAACCTGTGAGGGTTCGCTGAATAAGACGTAAACGAATAGAGTCATCCATCAACGAGTTGGATGAACACCAGAGGTGAAAAGTCATGACGTGATTCTTTGGGTCCTCTCCCGCTTTGCCGTCGAATTTAGGAATGTCCAATGGTAGCTTGGCTAGTATAGCAGGCCATTGGGGAGAGTGGCGAATTGGATCATTTAAAATCCTTGACAAATCCGAAAGATCCAAAGTGGCCAAAAAGGGTAATTGTCGATTCACCTGCGGGTATTGGTGTCTTTGGGGAGGAAGCTCTGTCGAAAAACCAGTAGGACCATAAGTATTATGCATATAATGTGAAGACCCAGTCAGATTCGGTGGTGGTTGAAGAGGATAGTAGCTCATGGGATTGTACCCTAGAACAGGGACGTGATTTTGAGCAGTCGAGCAACAAATAGGATTGAACGAACCTGGATATGGTTGACCCAAACTAGCGGGTATGATAGATGCAGCTAGAAACTGCTGCCCCCCAGTCAATTGAGGAGGATGTTGTATCAACTGATTCCAATACTGGGCCAAGGACAGAGGTATATTTTTCCCATAAGGTGGGGTCGGTCCTCCTATTGAAGGTGGTGTTCCAATTGGGGGTAGCATTCCAATTGGGGGTTGTGTTCCAATTGGGATTTGTGTTCCAAAAGGGATTTTCCCGCTGAGAGGGGGTTGAGTCATATCACCTTGGTAAAATTGTCCACCAACGGGAATCTGGTAATTTGGTGTGAATGACGGAATAGTGCCACTAGGATTAAGACTGCCAGTAGAATATGAGGAAGGTCCTCCAAAAGGAAATTGAGGGAGTATCGGAATAAAACCAGGAAGAGAGTGCCCAGAAGAAGAAGGACCACCAGGAGATCCGAATGGGGTTTTCATAGGAGTGGGAATGGAAGCATTCAACGCATGGTATCTGGGTGGTAGTGTCAGAGTGACGTTGGGCATACGCGGTGTGCTGATGGGAGCGTGAATAACCACAGTAAACCTGGCTGGAACACTCGTAGTATCTGTTTGATGGGCCATTTCGATAGGGACGGTAAAGTGATAGGTGGTAGTAAACGGTATTGTCTCCGGACTAGAGATTTCAGAAATCACCGGTGGGGTGATTTCAGAAATCACAGGTGAGCCTGGACCAAAAAGGTGGCGTCAAAAAACACCCGTAGACCAAAAAATATCTTGGCCTTCGATGCCTGGAAAGGGTCCAACCAGTGATCCAAAAGATGTAACANAGAATCAGGGTGAATTCGAAAGTCCTCTTGAGTATTGGTGATTCGGAAATGTTCAAGAGAGTGAGTTCGTTCCACTTGTGGCATGGTGATGACTGTGACTTCACTTTGCCAAGGAGAGTCTTCAGGTGTACTTGTAGGAAAGGGTTGAGAACCTTCCAGATGCTCTGGAGATAAACCCTTCATTCTACATGAATGACGTGGAGGAGCTATTGTAACTGAGTGACAAACTTCACGAAGAAAATCTTATGGTCAACTTTGATAAGAAAACAACACGCGCTAGTAAACAAAATCTAGGAAGCAACACCAAGCAAACAAGACCTTCTAATTCTGA
>SNQJ01S0088626.1:2712-19362 GCA_010110895.2 Picea sitchensis
TTAAGGTCACAACCAAGCCACACCAAATTGGTGTATGAGAAACCCTTGTTTGTGGGACAAGGGACCCCCCTTCGCCCAACGATTTGACCGATAAAGTCTACAGAGGTATACATACCCTACCCCCCACACATGTTCTTAACCATTAGTAGAATACCTAAATCTAATAGAGGAAGGCATAACAAAGTAACCCTAGCTAGTTTGCATGAATCTATAGAATCAATTGTAAAAAGTTTGCATGAATATTTAGAATCAATAGAAAAACATAGAGAAAATAGAAGCCAAACTTCAAAGTGAATTAATAGCAATATTTCGAAATGCGTTAGTGACAATGCTTGATAATAAATTTAGAATGAGTTAGTGGCAATGCTTGATAATACATTTAGATCCTTCTAAGATAATATTCAGAGGTAGATGAAGAATAAACTATTAGGGTTTTAGACTTTAGCTACACAAAATGGAGGCTAGGTTACAAGAAATAGAAAAAACCAACAAAGAACAAAAACAATCGACTAAGGAAGAAGAGGTGGATGAAAATAACAATCTTAGGAACAAGATTAAAGAGATAGAAAACAAGCTAATTAAAAATTTGGCCTTAAATAACTTGGAACACAAATTGGATATCGAACCTATCAAAGGGGAAATGAATAAAATCTTAGAGTTAGTCCATGAGCCTAACAAAATAACCTTGAACCTCGTAATTTTTGGTATAAAAGAACAAAAAGATGAGGACACATTAACATGAGTCAAGGAGGAATTAAAAAATAAATCATAAATTGAAAAAAATGGCCTTATAGAAGCAAAAAAGTTGGGAAAAATAATTGAAAATAAAGATAGGTTGATTCGAGTTATGGTAAGATCTAATGCCCATAAATATGACATGCTTAGTAAAAATCTGAGCTTAAAAGGGTCTAAAATATTTATAAATGAAGACCTCATTCCAGAAGATCAAACTAAATTAAGGAAGAAGGTTCAAAAGGTAAAAGAAGCTAGAAAGGAAGGAAAATGGGCAATAAATAGGAACCAAAAATCTATTATTAGGGATAGAGACCAAAATGATGACAATAAATAGCAATTTGAGACACTTCGAGTCCTTTCTTGGAATTGTCAGGGCTTTCCTTGGAACAAAGGGCCTATATTAAGTTAGATCCCAAGTGAAATTGATATTGTATTTCTAGTTGAAACTTGGGAGTATGAGGAATCTAAGGTCCCTAACATAAATGGATTCACATTATGGTCAACATGGAACAAGAAATCCTCACGTAGAGGGGTTGGAGGCATAACTTGTTACATAAGAACAAACATTTATCTTCACATTCATCTTCATAAAAAAACCCTCTCAATCAACGCATTTGGGTGAATATTTCAAATGTCAATTCTAAGAAGATGTATATAGAAATTTGTTATTTTGCACCTATTAATTTTACCTTTTATACAAAAAACAATCTAGATAAAAATTGTCCCTATAAAACCTTAGAACAAGATATTTACAGTTTGAGAAATGAAGGTAGTATCCTTCTGCTAGGAGACTTTAATATTTGACAACTAATCAAGCTATTATCTTAAGCAATGATTCGAACTCTGATCCTCTGTGGCTAGGCAAGGACCTTGTTTTAGCTAGTTACAAGAGAAATTCAAAAGACTTGATTGATAATTTATATGGTATTGAGCTAATCAAACTTTCCAGTTCTCAAAATATAATCATATGTAATGGTCTAATGAAGTGGCCGAAATCTAACCGATGACTTGTATCCATCAGTTGGGTAGTAGTTTTGTGGACTATGTGATATCAGATATCCATGTTTACAACCAAATAATAAATTTTGACCTTTTAAACGACCATGAACTTGAAAATGATTTAGAACTTTAACCCTAACTCTAAACTTTAGCATGCACAGAATCCCCCTTGAAGATAACTTTGGAAACCAAAGACATTTACTTTTTGACAAAAATAAAGCTAATCTCTTTTAAAAGGACTTAACACCGAAATAAATCTTCTATCATATAAAAAAAATATAGAAGACATCTATCGTGATTTTACAACAATCCTCTCTACCTCCATAATTTTTTTTTCTATCGAAGTGTTGTGTAGAAAAAATAATAGAATTTACAACCCTTGGTATGATAATGAGTGTAAACTTGCTATAAAATCCATTAGGGATTCCTGCTAAGAGTCTTTGAAACATGACAATATTAATAGATACAAAGCCTTAATTAAAAGAAAAAAAAAACTACATAAATAGAAAGCAAGAGAATCTTTTGGACCTTTCTAAGATAGATCCAAAGAAATTTTGGAGGCAAAACTTGACTCGTAATACTAAATAAAATTCTATGATTCCCTTGATAGATTGGAATTCCTACCTTAAAAATCTTTATGAATCCCGCAATTTCTTGGAAAAAAATCCAAAACTTTCTACAGAAGATGATGTTTTTTTCTATAGAAGACATGAATTTTTGGGTTCAACAACTTGTAAACGGGAAAGCTAAGGACATTGAGGGCTATCGAGGTGAAATATTAAAAATTGGAGGGCCTATTTTGATCCCCCACATACACAAGCTCTTCAATTTAGCAGTTAAGGTAGGACTTCCCTAAACCTTAGACTCAAAGCCTCATTGTACCTATTTTTAAAAGTGGGGATAAAATAAATCCCTCTAATTATAGGACCATTATGATTAGCCCCATTTTATCCAAGATATATGGAAGTATTTTGGAAAAGAAGATAAGCATATGGCTAGAAATCCATGGAAAAAGAAATAAATTTCAGGTCGATTTTAGAGGTTATCATTCAACTGTGGACCACCTTATCACGCTTAGGATCATTGTGGAGGAGTTTCATAACAATAAAACCAATCTCCTTTGTTATTTCTTTGAATTTAGTTAAGCTTTTGACACCGTGCCTAGTACCAACCCTTGGAATAGGTTAGAGGAGCTAAAAGTTTCCTCCGATCTTAAAGTTGTTGTGGTAAGTTTGTATGAGAACTTTATTACCAACTTTATGAGCACTAAGGGTTGGTTAGAAGAAATTAACAACAATATAGGAGTCAAGCAAGGTTGTCTCCTATCCCCTGCCCTTTTTGGCATTTACATTGACAAGTTAGAAGATTGTTTGGAAGTCATAGGTTGTGTTGGACCAACTCTTGCTAGTATAATAATCATCCTTCTTCTCTATGTCGATGATATTGTTCTTATGGTAAGGAATCCCTATGACCTTAGTAAGAAACTTAGAATCCTCAAGGACTTATTCTCTAGTACAAGTATGATTGTGAACACTGACAAAATCAAGGTTATGATCATTATATCCAACAAGGTCACCTATGATAATTTTGTATATGACAATAATATCTTGGAGGAAGTGTCTTCGTACAAGTATCTTGGAATTGATATTCATCACAAGCTCAATTGGAACTATAACAGTGAGAAAAAGACAAATGGAGGGTATAAATCTTATTATGGGCTTGAGAATAATTGCAAATTAGCAGACTTTTGGCTATGGGATAAGAAAAATCTCCTCTTTGATAATATTGTCACTCATGTTATCGTGTATGGATGTGAATTTTGGGGATGTAGTATCTCTCAAGAATCTTAGATAAATAAAGAGCATATACAAAAGAATTTTATAACTTATAATATCAAAATTAAGGGCAATACACCCTATCCTATACTCCTCATCGAAGTGATCCTTTCCCCCGTTGAGAGCACAACTATGATTAGGTACTTAATGTACAAGAACAAGATAAACAACATGGATACCAAAAGGATCCCCAAAATTGCTTTAGAATGTAGCCAAAATCATCAACGACTCAAGTGGGGATGGCATAATGATTCCAAGTCTTGGCTAAATCAATAGGGAATAAATAAAGAAGTTATTTTGTAGAATATCGATGATATTAAAAATATTGTACAAGATAAGTTTAAGAAGAACCTATGGTACGATAAAGAATTAGAGGATAAAAGAAAATTAATATATTATAAAAAGGTGGTTAACCCTAACATTTAAGATCAAAAGTATCTCTCTGTTTTGACTAGCGTAAAGAAGAAAATCAATATTGCTAAAATAAGAACTAATTCTTATGAGTTGCATAGTGAAACTGGACATTGAACAATCCCCAAAACACCATGGCAAGAAAGAATCCATCACTTTTGTGACACCAAGAGGGTTGAAGATGAAAAACACTTTCTCCTAGAATGCCTTGTATATACCCAAATTAGATCCCAATTTCCAAATATTTGTCACAATACTAACCTTCCTAACCTTCTAAGTCATCAAAACTTTATTGATCTTGGAGGGCTTCTCTTAATGCTTTTCAAACATCAAAATAACATTTTAAAGAAATCAAAGTAATCTCTTGCTTTTCTTAAGGTCCTATAAACCAATTTTGGTCTTAGTGAACGTTAACCATGATAGTAATATATTAGTATTATTTTAGAAAATAACACTAATGAACTTATGCCGTGAATAATATTGTAACTTTTTCACTGAATAATATTTTATGCGCCAGGGAGCAGTGATATCTTCCTTTATTATTAAATCTATAAACCTAGTGAGATGAATCAGTTCGGCTACTTCAACCCATGGATTCAAACCTTACTTGAATCAAGTATGTAAGTTCCTTATGTAGTTCTGATTTTTTTATTTATTTCCTTTGCTTTCTAAAACAATGGTTAATTTACCTCAAATACCAAAAACTCTCAAGGGGATACCTAAAAAAATAACCCTAGAAATTCTATATGAATATATAGAATCAATAGAAAAACATAGAGAAAAGAGGGAAGCCAGACTTAAAACGGAGCTGGAAACAATGTTTCATAATCAATTTAAATCTTTTGAAGACAAGATTGAGACAAAGATAGAAAATATAATTTTAGGGTTGGAGAGTGGGTTGCAAAAAATGGATGTTGGATTATTAGAAATAGAAAAACAAAGACAAGAAAAACAAATCAAGCCCAAGGGCAGAGGTCGTAGAAAATCGTAATCTTATGGATTACATACCTAGAAGAAAAGCTAATTAATAATTTGACTATATATCGTTTGGAACCTAAGTTGGATATAAAACCTATCAGATAAGAAATGAACCAGCTCATTGAATTATACCATGAATGTAACAAAAGAGCCTTGAACCTCATAATTTTCGGTGTAAAAGAGAAGAAAGACAATGACACCCTCACAATAGTCAAGGAAGAATTAAAAAATAAATTGCAAATTGAGACAACTTGCCTCATAGAAGCAAAGAGGTTGGGAAAAATAATTGAACATAAAGATAGGTTTATTTGGGTTAAGGTAAGCTCTATTGACCATAAATATGGCATATTCAGCAAAACTCCAAGCTTAAAAGGGTCAGGAATATTTATCAGTGAAGACCCTATTCCAGAGGACCAAGCTGAATTAAAGAAGTAAGTTCAAAAGTTGAAAGAAGTCGGGAAGGAAGAGAAATGGGCAATCATTCAGAATTGAAAGGCTATTATTAGGGATAGAGGCAAAAAAGATAACGATAAATAGTAATTTGGTACACTTTAGATCCTATTTTGGAGTTAATGTGGTTTTCCATGGAGTAAAGGGCCTATACTAAGTTGGATCTCGAGTGACATTGAAATTATTCTCTTGCTTGAAACTTGGGAGCATGAAGAATGTAAAGTCCCTAATATCGAAGGATTTGTTTTGTGGTACACATGAAACAAGAAGTCCTCATGTAGAGGGATTGGAGGCACATAATGTTACATAAAAATGAACATCTCTCATTGCATCCGAATTCATAAGAAAGATCCTCTCAATCAGTACATATGGATGAAAATAATTGATATTAACGCTAAGAAGATTTATATAGAAATATGTTATTTCACACTTATTAACTCTACTTTTTATACAAAAAAAAAATCTAGATAAGAATTGTCCCTACAAAAGCTTAGAACAAGATATCTACAATATAAAAAATGAAGGTAGTGTCCTCCTCTTGGGAGACTTTAATGCTAGAACTACAACCAATCAAACTATTATTTTAAGTAATGACTCCAACCCTAATCCTCTTTGGCTAGATGAGAAACTTGTCTTAGCTAAAAGTTACATAGGAAACTCTGAAGACCTGACAAAGAATTTGTTTGCTACCGAGTTACTCAAGCTCTGTAGTTCTCAAGATTTAATAATTTGCGATGTTCCGAAGAAGTGGCCAAATTATAACCTGACGACTTTTATCCATGGGTTGGGGAGCAGTGTTGTTGATTATGTAATATCATATATCCCCATATACAACCAAAGAGTAAACTTTAATCTTTTAGATGACCACAAACTTGAATTTGATTATAGACCTCTAACCCTAACTCTTAACTTTTCCATGCACAAAAGATCTGTTGAGGAGCAATTTGAAAACCAAAGGCACTTACTTTTTGACAAAAAAAAAGTCGATCTCTTCTTAAAATACTTAATAAATGCTTTACAACTCATATTGTATTAGAATTAAAATATTGAAACTAACTATCAGAATTTTACAACAACCCTCTCTACTTCAATTAACAAATTTCGCTATTGAGGTGCTATGTAAAAAGAAAAAACAATACAACTAACCCTTGGTACTATAATGAATGTAAAATTGCTAGAAAACCCATTAGGGATGCTCCCAATGCATCTTTAAAATTTGATAAGATAAATATATATAAAACCTTAATTAAATGAGAAAAAAATTATATAAATAGAAAGCAAGAGAGGCTTTTGCACCTATTTATGATAGATCCTAAAAAAAATTGGAGGAAGATTCTAACTCATAAAACTAAAGAAAATAATAAGATTCCATTGAAGGACTTGAATTTCTACCTTAAAAATCTATACGAATCCCTTAACATCATGGACAACATGCCAAACAACTTTACAAAGGATGAAGTGTTTTCTACAGAAGACATTAAGTTTCGGGTTAAGTGGTTCTCAAAAAGAAAAACTAAGGACATTGAAGGTTACCAAGTTGAAATATTAAAGATTGGAGGACCTATCCAGCTATCCAACAAGGCTTTCCAAAACCTTGGACTCAAAGCCTCATTGTACCTATTTTTAAAAGCATGGATAAAAGCAATCCCTCTAATTATAGGACCATTATTATTACCCCCATTTTAGCTAAGTTATATGGAAGTATTTTGGAAAAGAAGATCAACACATGGCTAGAAACCCATGGACAAGGAGCTAGAGGCCAAGTTGGGTTTAGAGGCTACCATTACACTGTGGACCACCTTGTTACACTTAGGATCATTGAAGAGGAGTGTCATAATCATAGAAATGATCTCCTTTGTTGTTTCAATAATTTTAGAAAAGCTTTTGACATTGTGCCTAGGACTAAATTTTGGTATAGGGTAAAAGAGCTTAAAGTCCCTTTTGAGTTAAGAGATATTGCAGTAAGGCTATATGAGAAAGTTATTTCCAAGTTTAAGAACACAGATGGCTAGTCAAAAGAAATTAACTGTAATATAGGAGTCAAGCAAGGGTGTCCCCTATCCCATACCCTTTTCAACATTTATATTGATAAGTTAGAAGATTGTTTGGAGGATGCAGGATGTGTTGGCCCAACTCTTGCTAGAATATTCATCATCCTCCTTCTTTATGTCAATGATATTTTTCTTATGGCAAAGAGTCACTATGATCTAGGTAAGCAACTAATAATCCTCAACGACTTCTGCTCTAGCATGGGCATGATTGTGAACACTGAAAAAACAAAGGCTATGATAATTAAATCCAAAAGGATCACCTACGATACTTTTGTTTATGACAATAATAGCTTGGATGAATTTCCTTCATACAAGTATCTTGGAATTGATATCCACCACAAGCTCAATTGGAACTATAATGTTGAAAAAAGGATAAATAAAGGGTGGAAAACTTATTATGGGGTTGAAAAAAATTGTAAATCAACAAAACTTTGGCTTTGGGATATAAAAAAATCCTCTTTCACACTCTCATCACTTCGATTATCTTATATGGATGTGAAGTTTGGGGTTGCAGTATATCTAGAGAATCCTGGAGAAAGATAGAACATATCCAATTTTTTTTTATAAGTTATAATATCAAAATTAAGGGATATACATCCTATCCTATTCTCCTCATAGAAACAAACATTTCCCCCATTGAGAGCATTGCTATGATTAGATACCTAACATATAAGAACAAGATAAACAACATGCATGGAAAGAGGCTCCCCAAAATTTCTTCAAATTCTAACCAAAACCACCAGTGGCTCAAGAAAAGATGACATAAAGATGCCAATTCTTGTCTAAATCATTGGGGAATACAAGAATAAGTCATCATGTAGAATATCGATAATATTACAAATATTATCACCTATAAATTTGAGAATATGTGGCGTGATAAAGAATTAATGGATAAAAGGAAATTAAGATACTACAAGGAGGTGGTCAACCCTAATTTAGAAGATCAAAATTACCTCTCAATTTTGAGAAGTGCAAAGAAGAAAATCAACATTGTTAAAATAAGAACAAACACTCACAAGCTATATAGTGAAACTGGGCGTTGGACAACTCCCAAAACATTTTGGGACAAGAGAATTTATCACCTTTGTGACACTAAGCAGGTAGAAGATGAAAAACACGTCTACTTGAATTGTCCTTCCTATACCCATATTAGATCTCAATTTAAAAATATTTTCCACATTATAGACCTTCCTAACCTCCTAAGTCATCAAAACTATGGTGATCTTGGAACGCTTCTCTCCATACTTATTGAGCATAGAAATACAATTTTAAAGAAATTGAAGTAATCTCTTATCTTTTTAAGGTCGATAGACCATTTAGTCTTAGTGGACGTTCATCATCATCATCGTCATCACACACACACATATATACAATTTAACAAAAAAAATAGGTATAATAAATATAAAGAAGCCTCTTGATTTATTTGAACAATAAATTTTAAATTAAAATTATTTAATAAAAATATATTTGAATAATAAGCTACTTTTGTTTAGTTTATAGTTAATATTTCTTGTATTTTTTATTTATTTAAATAAATATTAAAAAATTAAATAATATCTACTTAAATATTATATTTAAACATCATCTCATTAAAAATTATTTAAATTAAAATTATCCAGAAATTTAATACAACAAAATTAAAATTATATTAAAAATTGTATCATCATCATCTAATTTTAAGGTCACGATTAAGTTAGACACCAAATTAGTGCATAAGATCTTCTTGTTTGTGGGACAACAAATCAATTGAGTATTGAAGAAATATACTATTTATATTAATTCTATCCAATCCATATTTGAAAATCTTATATTTTCATTTATTTAAATAAATATTAAAAATTTAAATAGTATCTATTTGAAATATTAATCTAATTTTAAAATAGTAAAATTTATTTAAATTTTATTAAAGATTAATAAAATTTGAGTCTAAATTATATTTAAAAATAGTAGGAATGTTAAATGAGCATACTATTCATAGTTATAMTAATTTCATCAAATCTTTAATATTTAGAAAGTTTGAAGGGTGTAAACTTTTTTATTACTCACGAGAAATTGTAATAAAATACTTAGTTTATATATTTATAGCTGTAAGGAAACTTTACATTCAAAAATAAAGATGTGTGTTCCTAAAATAGAGCGTTTATGGGATCGCTCGACTAGTTTTTTGAACTCGGCGAAAATTTTGGGTGGTTTTTGAGCTTTCCTGGACTACTTTTTCTAATCTATCGAGATTCAAACTTGCAATATCTATTATATTCTTTTTAAGTAGAAATATATTCATCTAAGTTATTGTGTATGTAAAAATATAACAAAATTTCAATACCTTGCACTTATCCATATCACTTTCATAACAAAATTTTATAGGAAGAAAAGTGTAATTATTTGATTCAAAATGTATAAATAAAATGTTGTATGTGTAACTATCAAGTAATATATGTGTCTAAAAAATAGTTTTGATAACAAAATGATATACTTGGAGTGTCAACCATGGAAATGCATCTTAACATAACTCAATGATATTTGATTCCTATCTATAAATACTAGAGCATTTGACCTAACCATAGATAGTACCACTACTGAAGCATCTTACAAAGCCATATAAAAGGTCAGTCCAAAGAATTTGTATTATTGGTAATGAGCATCCACTAAGAAATGTTGCTTAAATTTTCACATTGAACTTGTCTTGTTTAAAAATCTAAAGTCACTGATATAAAAAAAAGAAACATGGAAGAATTTATATTAATGTGATTTTGTGTAAAAGTTCTATATCATAGATTAAGAAATATGAAAGATTTTTTGTATTGAAATAAGGCCTTGCTTCTTAGTAATGTCAATTTCACATATCTCTATACTTTGCCAGAGTAATGCATTGCTAAAAGGCTTGCAAAAGTAGAAAAACACATTTTTAACCTCTTGGACATATTAAATGAGAGCTCAATTAAATTTTGGACCAATTTATACAATTTACTTTGCAAAGCTTCAAGCCCAAAAAAACATCTTACTATTTAAGCTAAGGTAAGGGAATTTTCTCAAATAAACTACTAGTTTGGCTTGATGATAAAGAACTTATAAAAATGCATATATAAACATTGTAAAAAAATTCAATGCTAATCGATGAGTCTGATAAGAACAAAATACAATCCCCAAGGAAAACATAATTTCGCAATGAAAGTCTTCAACATGTTCTGAATGTTTAAGGTGTTATAAACAAGCTAGCTTCAAATATTGTGGTTTTTTCTAGAAATCTTCTTTTGAGCAGATTGCAGGATCTTCACTAGAAAGTTACATATGCATATTGCATTATAGAACACCTATGTTTTCTTTTCTACCAAAGTTTAAGGGTTTATGCGAATGTATCCGCATAAGCTATCTTATTCCAATAAAAATTGTCATATTGTTTTTTATGCATTGTTTATTAGGAAAACAAGAGTAAATGCCTAGAATTTGTATAACCCTACACACATGAAAGTGACAAGAAACATAACTTTAAATATGAATATAGAGACTTTTAGCATAAAATATGGTGCTTTGATCATACACAATCAGGTTATTTTACAATAACCAAGTTACCATTGTTGTTGAGTACACAACACACCCCAAAAATTTCAAACCTTTTGGGTATCACCTTGTTTTGATTTCTGTTGGCCCTTGACCAAGTTTTGAGGAAACCTTGGTCAGAGTTGACCCAATTTTGGACTTCGACACGATGGTCAAAGATGGAGTGCCTAGTCAGAGCTGAGATTGCAGATCTTACTTATTTTGCAGGCTATGTGGACCCAATAAGGGGTTCTTTAGGGTTTTTGTAATAGGTTATGGGATGTCGGCCCATGGGGTTTACCCATGATTAGGCCTTATTGTAAGGGATTGTAAAAGTATAAATAAGTAAGAATGTATTGTAGAAGAGTAGTGGGAAGTAGCTAAGTGCAAGTAGTTAGATTGGCTCTGTGCAAGGGAATGTCTATGTGTAAGGCTCTGTTCTTGATAGAGAGTTGGATATGTGCCTTGACCTAGTTTGGAAGGAGGATCTTGTGTTCAGTGCGCAGATATCTTGTCCTATGCGAAGATTGACTCTGTGTTTTAGTGCACAGGAGTCGTTGAATGTAAGAGATTGACGAATAATAAAGAAGACAAAACAGTTGGTGGACATAGCCCCGCACTGGGGTGAACCACACATATCTTACGTCTTTGGTTTTATTTGTACTGTGTTGTTTATGATATGAATATGCTTAGTGCTTTGATTATTATGTATGATCGATAGATCTATTGATGCTTAGTAATTTAATTGTGTTAAATATAAATGAATGCTAGATCTAACTCAGTGCTATGTGCTAAGGGGTTGAAGTGCTTAATCTTTATTGTTACTGTGTCGATCTATCTTTTGGTGTGTTCTGTGATGTTACTAAGGTTAGGAAACTAATGCATATCACCTTCTAAGTGTTACTAGAATACTATGAAAAGTGTTGTTATCAAAATTTGTGTCCCAACTCAGTTACAAACACCCGTGTCCTGTAACCCCCCTTGCTTCTACCTCGGGTGAGAATTCGCCTTCTCTGTAGGTGTTGCTGAAAATGCCAATAGTTAGGGTTTTTTTGGTGCATTGTTGAGCGTTGAACCCTAGGTTTGCCCCTGTGCCAACAAATGGTTCCATTGTCGGGACCTGAAACTGTGATTGTTGGGAACTGAAGTAAAGAAAAGAGAAGCTCTATGTGTAGATCTGTTGCTGAAGTGTGCAGTACTCTACTTGACTTGCGAAGTTCTGTGCTAAGAAATAAATCTAATCCGAAGAAAGAGGTAAGATCCTAAAAGAGGTAAGCTTTGTGCTTTGAAAAGAGAAAGATAAGTGGATTTTTTTTTCCATAAGCATGAATTTAAGTATGTTTAATAGGTTATGTCCTAGTCTGAAGGTGAGGGCACAGTTGGAAGAAAGAGTTGATTTGAGTAAATTTAATGGAAATGAAGAAAGGTATGTTATTCCTATGCATATAAAGAATTTTTGGACTAATAAGTGGATGAGAGAACCTAGATTTTTTTTGTTGCAGATTGCAGGTCCAACACTGTGATCCTAGTGCGCAGTACATAAGAGGTTGGGGAACATTTAAAAGAAAAAGAGGATTGACATTATGTTATAACTGTAGAAGACCGGGACATCTTGCTAAGGAATGTCCTGGCGTAGGTCCTATTTGTCTTTGTTGTAATATTGTTGGTCATGAGGTCGAGGATTTTCCAAGGATGATTAATAAAGTTAAAAGGATGAACATTAGAGAAGAAAACTACGAAGAAAGTCAAGAGACTAAGAGAATGTTTGAAAGTTCTAAAGAGAAAAGGTCAGAGGAAGTTCAGACTACATTAGCACAATTGAAAGAAATGATGGATGTTCACAAAGATGTCAGTTTACCAGAGATCCTAAAAGTAAAACAACGCATAAATGCAAGAATAGAAGACTTCGACATAGACTGTGTCTTGGACGAGGAAACACAAGTGAATATTATGACAGAAGAAACTTGGGAAATTTTGGGAAAGCCTACTGTGATACCTTCATTAGGAAGGATAGGCTTGTTTAAGGGTAAGATGATAACCTTATGTGGAAGAGTTACTAATATACCTATTATTATTCATGGAACATAGACCGAAGAGGAATTTGAAGTCATTAAGTTTGTTGGGGACAACGCCCCTTTCCCACTTTTTCTAGGTAAGAATTGGATTGAGACAGATCAAATCAGAAGGAAAGCAGAGGAAGAAGCCATAGAAAAGAAAAATCAAGAACTAAGGGATTTTATAGCTAGAAAAATAGATCGACTAATAGAAGAACAAGAAGATACGTCGAAGAAATAGAACAAAGTAACAACACAGGAGGGACAAAAGGCAAGTGAATTAGCTGTCAAGGTTGAAAGAATGCAAGAAGGCTTGAAGAACCTATCTATACAAGAAATAAGTATATCCACCCAAGAAGTATTGAGAGAAGGGATATTAACTTCAGGCTCTTTGAAGGCACCTCAACAGTGTGAAGCCACTATGCTAAAGGAAGATAAGAATAAGAATGGAAAGAGGATTCCAGAAATAGTTAGAGAGACTCAGATCACAGGAAAGAAGGCAAGGAAGCTCAATAAAAATAAATTTAAGTTGGAAAATCTACAGGAAGCTACATAGACCATATGGAATATTTCGTAGACTGGAACCTCGTAGGAGGCAGGTTCGCAGGATTTGAGCCTCGCTGGAACAACAGGACCGCGTAGAATGGGACTTCGCCTTGGCGAAGATATATGACCATTGGAGGCACCCTGACCATTAGAAAGACGCTCCAGAATGGTTAGAAAATTAATTTATGGGATGACTGACCGCTTTTGGATGTTGAGACCACGCCATAACAAACATATTCACATTGATAGAAGCATTCCTAACCATTGGAAGTATCTATTACGAGGCCCCGCTTATTTAACTTGTTGGTCATTGTGCTAGGACCAATTTTTGCTACCAGTGATTAAATGATCCAAGAAGAGAATTGATTGTGTGTCGAGCTGTGTTATCTGAAGCTAGACCTCGCCCTCTGTTTGTCTACCCCACCTGTTCGTTCGTCTACCCCGACCCGTCTGTTTAAAAGTGAGAATGTTGGGAAAACCTAGTGAATTAGAGAAGTCTGTCGAGGAGGTCCTCAAGAAGCTAATGGCCGACATACCATTATCTAAAGGTGTCCAGGCATCGTTGACTAGGGGACTACAGGCTTCCCCTTCGATTGGACGTCGTTATGGTCGTGTTAACCCCGCGACTGAGTAGCGAAGTAAGCATCACGACAATCTGGCTAATGCGAATTAGATCCTGTCGATCCTACCTGAGTACATTCCACCTTTGACTGGCGTAGTTAACCATGAAAACATCCCACAAGATTATGGGTACACCTTGTTCACCGCATATATTATGAAAGGAATGCGCATAGTTGGGAGCTAGTTAGGACAGACCCTGCTACTGAAGAACACCGATTTCAATCTAGGTGACCTGACGAACTATGATATGCTAGCTCTCCATCGCTACTTGACGAAGTCAATTGGGTAGAATCCTCACCTCATCTCCCAGCCATGGATTAAGGGATTGGCCCTTCCACCATGTTGAATGTGATGAAGATTCCCCATTTTGGCCGTCACCAAGAGGATAACGCTTGCGTTAAACTCCTCTTATCGTGCTATCATGGCGGATACTTGTGGTTTGACCAGAGGATTACTGTGGATCTGGCACTGATCCATAAAATTACAGGCTTAAGCATGAAGGGACTTGACCCTCAATAGTTTTATCCCGGGAAGGCCTTAGACCGCTCCCTGTCACAACGCATAAAGGAATCTTATGGCGAAGTCGAAAAAGGAAAGTGAGGTTACAAGGTAGCCTCTATACAGGATGGCGTAGTGAACCTCACTTGCCAACTCATAGATGGCAAGCTCGTAAGGAAGAACCACCCCACACAGGTCACCGGGTTCGTGGTGGACCTCCCAGGAAAATGTGTGGAGGGAATGCAGATGAACTGGGTGAGCTACCTCATCAACGAACTAGAGAAGGATTGTCGTGAAGCCCAGGATTTGGGATATGAATTCCACTTTAGTTGGATGATCATTTTGATCTCATTTGTTTCTTGGAAAATGCATGAAGGAGCCACCTTTCTAGAGATCGAACCATCAGAGCCCTTGGCCGCTAGGTTTTCCACCTTGTGGTACACCAACAACATGACGAAGCAGTGGCAGTCCAACGCTATGTTTCATGCATATTATCAACAATTGAAGGTTTCCATCAAGTCATTTCTGCACATGACACTGTGCACCTTGCACCAGTACAGACCAATCACAAAGTTTCGCGCAGATCCGAATTTCATTTATAGCATTGTGTGCAGAGACGAGAATAAGGAAGAACTACAGTCATACTACAAGCTAACTAATGAAGACATGGAGCAGATTACAAAGGAGTGGCCAGAGGAATTTCTGGCACCTATCATTGATGTAGAACTCTCTGACACTGACACCATAGGAAGCCCCATGGTCACTTGGGTTGAGCATGTCAGATAATCCAGTGGGACAAAGAAGAAGAAAAAATAGGAGGAAGTCCAGGATATAGAGACCGATGAGGAGGACAACACCTCTGAAGAAAATGGATCTGGCTCACTAGGAGGAGGAGGAAACGAAGCAGATGGACAAGAAGGAGGCGATGAGCAAGGAGGAGGCAAAGCTACACCATCGAAACACCCCCCTACTGGGACAATAACACTGCAAAAGAGGAAGGTTTCTCCAAAGAAACCCTCAACAAGGAAGAAGGCGCGTGCTAATAAGCCTCAGTTAGAAGCAATGCTCATGGAGGACGATATCAGTTTGGTCCGCGGAGCTATGGAGAACACTTCTGAGGACATGTTACAGAGACATGGAGAGAAGCAGGAGGAGCTATACAGGATAATTGAGAAGGAATTAAAGAAAGTACACCAAGCTATTCGTTTGGTCCGCGTAGTACTTACTGCACCTTCCTCGTCACAGATTATAGAATTGGGGGATGAACTAGCCCAATTGAGAAGACTTGAATAAGTGACAGAAGCTCGACTTTAGATGATCCAGGAAGAGAAGGAGAAGGCTACACAATCCTTGAAACAAGAGATATATGAAGCCTTAGAACAATTATGAGTAGCGCGGTACAGTCTAATCGGCTACGAAAGTGAGAAAGAAGTGTTTCAGACGATGCTCCATGAGGAAAAAGCCCAACTATAGAGAGAAAAGGAGAAATTGCTCACAGAGAGGGTCACGGTCAAAGAAGTGGTGAGTAAAGCATGTCACTATGTGCCAGGCTTGGAATAGGAGGAACAAGAGTCAGTCGAGGCTCAAGTAGTGAAGCTCGTTGAGATCATCCAACAACTTCAAGCGAGGATAAAAGAATTGGAGGCCCAAGCAGTACCAAGCACTCCGCAGGAGGTGAGTGACAAGAGGTAGGAGACCGCTAAAAAAACAATTGTAAGAATCAGATCCCTCGTCTCAAAATGCAAATAACTAAGTGATAGAAGCACACAACCATATGAATTCCTCACAGAGGATCCAGAGCTAAGGAAGATGGAAGCGCAATTACAGGAGGCCCAACAACAGGCATTCTCAGTATAGGCATAGATGAGGAGGTGAGTGACAAGAGGTAGGAGACCGCTAAAAAAACAATTGTAAGAATCAGATCCCTCGTCTCAA
>SNQJ01S0088626.1:19376-32058 GCA_010110895.2 Picea sitchensis
GCATGTCGGATAATCCAGTGGGACAAAGAAGAAGAAAAAATAGGAGGAAGTCCAGGATATAGAGACCGATGAGGAGGACAACACCTCTGAAGAAAATGGATCTGGCTCACTAGGAGGAGGAGGAAACGAAGCAGATGGACAAGGAGGAGGCGATGAGCAAGGAGGAGGCAAAGCTACACCATCGAAACACCCCCCTACTGGGACAATAACACTGCAAAAGAGGAAGGTTTCTCCAAAGAAACCCTCAACAAGGAAGAATATGCGTGCTAATAAGCCTCAGTTAGAATCAATGCTCATGGAGGACGATATCAGTTTGGTCCACGGAGCTATGGAGAACACTTCTGAGGACATGTTACAGAGACATGGAGAGAAGCAGGAGGAGCTATACAGGAGAATTGAGAAGGAATTAAATAAATTACACCAAGTTATTCGTTTGGTCCGCGTAGTACTTACTGCGCCTTCCTCGTCACAGATTATAGAATTGGGGGATGAACTAGCCCAATTGAGAAGACTTGCATATGTGACAGAAGCTCGACTTTAGATGATCCAGGAAGAGAAGGAGAAGGCTACAAAATCCTTGAAACAAGAGATATATGAAGCCTTAGAACAATTATGAGTAGCGCGATACAGTCTAATCGGCTACGAAAGTGAGAAAGAAGCGTTTCAGACGATGCTCCATGAGGAAAAAGCCCAACTATAGAGAGAAAAGGAGAAATTGCTCACAGAGAGGGTCACCGTCAAAGAAGTGGTGAGTAAAGCATGCCACTATGTGCCAGGCTTGGAATAGGAGGAACAAGAGTCAGTCGAGGCTCAAGTAGTGAAGCTCGTTGAGATCATCCAACAGCTTCAAGCGAGGATAAAAGAATTGGAGGCCCAAGCAGTACCAAGCACTCCGCAGGAGGTGAGTGACAAGAGGGAGGAGACCGCTAAAAAAACAATTGTAAGAATCAGATCCCTCGTCTCAAAATGCAAATAACTAAGTGATAGAAGCACACAACCATATGAATTCCTCACAGAGGATCCAGAGCTAAGGAAGATGGAAACGCAATTACAGGAGGCCCAACAACAGGCATTCTCAGTATAGGCATAGATGAAGCTTCTCACCACAGTCGAAAGAATGAAGAGATCTCAGGAGAAACGCACAGTGAAACAACAGATCACTGCCCTCCAGGGCAGGGTAATGGAAGTCGCACAAAAGCTACAACCTATGTAGGAGGAAGCCTCCCAGATATTCGAAGATATTGATGGAAAGGGATAGCAATTGGACCAAGTGGTTGCATCAGTAGAACAGTGCATGTAAGGGCTTGTTACAGAGCAGAAGATCTAGGAGATCATTGAGAAGGAGGCTCAGGAGAAGCAGCAAGTCGAGGAAACCCAAGTTAATCTCGAGGCCTTCGAAGCAACAAGTCGAGGCAACCCAAGTTAATCTTGAGGCCTTCGAAGCAGCGTTGTCCAGACCTGAGTGACTCTGGACGAGTCACATGTGAGTGTTGGGGGCTTGTTGGCCCTCGACCAAGTTTTGAGGAAACCTTGGTCATATTTGACCCACTTTTGGACTTTGACCTGATGGTCGAAGATGGAGTGCCCAGGCGGAGCTGAGATCGCGGATCTCACTTATTTTGTGGGCTATGTGTACCCAGTAAGGGGTTCTTTAGGGATTTTGTAATAGGTTATGGGATGTCGTCCCATGGGGTTTACCCATGATTAGGCCTTATTGTAAGGGATTGTAAAAGTATAAATAAGTAAGAATGTATTGTAGAATAGTAGTGGGAAGTAGCTAAGTGCAAGTAGTTAGATTGGCTCTGTGCAAGGGAACGTCTATGTGTAAGGCTCTGTGCTTGATAGAGAGTTGGCTCTGTGCTTGACCTTGTTTGGAAGGAGGATCTTGTGTTCAGTGCACATATCTCCTGTCCTATGGGAAGATCGACTCTGTGGCTTAGTGCACACGAGTCGTTGAATGTAAGATATTGACGAATAATAAAGAAGACAAAGAAGTTGGTGGATGTAGCCCCACACTGGGGTGAACCACATATATATTGTTTCTTTGGTTTTCTTTGTGTTATGTTGTTTATGATATGAATTTGCTCAGTTCTTTGATTATTATGTATGATAGATAGATCTGTTGATGCTTAGACCTTTACTTGTGTTAAAGATAAATGAATGCTAGATCTAACTTAGTGCTATGTGCTAAGTGGTTGAAGTGCATAATCTTTATTGTTACTGCGCCGATCTATCTTTGGGTATGTTCTGCGATGTTACTAAGGTTAGGAAACTAATGCATATCACCTTCTAAGTGTTACTAGAATAATATGTGAATTGTTGTTATCACAGATATGTGTCCCAACTTGGTTACATAAACCTGCATCCTGTAACCCCCCCTGCTTCTACCTCGGGTGAGACTTCGCCTACTCCGCAAGTGTTGCTGAAAGGGCCGATAATTAGGGTTTTGTTGGTGCGTTGTTGAGCGTTGAACCCTGGGTTTGCCTTTGTGCCAACAATTTCATAAATTTTTAACATGTTGTGGTTTGATGATTTCATACATTTCATATAAAATAGAATATGTCATATCCTTAATGAGAAACCCCCCAAAATTTTAAAATTATAAAATAGTTTGAAAGAAGTAATATTGACAAAGTTGAAATTTCTTAAAACGATAGACAAGTCCCTTGGAATGCCAGAAAATGAACACTTTCTCAAAGTTTTCCAATGGCACTTGAGAAATTTTGAAAGCATTGATGGTACTTAAGTTTTTTCAAAAGCGCCGATGAAAAAGAGAAGTTTTTGAGAAAGTGTCGATGGAAAAATTTCAGAGTTTGTTGATGGACATTTTCTTGAAAGTGTCGAAAAGAATTTTTTGAAGTTCACCAATGAAAATAAAGTTTTTGGAGGAGCGTCGAAAAAGGTCGAAAGGTAAGATTTTAGAAATGTTCTTATACAATGGACAAATTGAGAAAGCATGGAAAAAGTTTTTTTTTAAAGCATTGATACAAGTTTTTTCGAAAATGCTGGCAAAGTCAAATTTTTTGAAGTTCATCGATACAATGGAAATCGGAAGTGCCAATACACGTTTTTCCAAAATCATCGATACACGTTTTTTCAAAATTTCCTCTTAATGAAATTATGAATCCGCAAAGAAGGTCATGTTTTTTTACATTCACCGATATATGTTTAGGAGGGTTTTGTATGAGCATCAATGAGGTCGCCTGACTAGTTTTTGTAACTTCGTCGAAAATTTTCACTATAACATTTTAAGCTAACATTAACCAATCAATGTTCTCATAGTCACATTTTTCAATAAATATCTGATCGTTGTGTTCGGAATTTGGTGCAATACAAGATTTCCACAATTAGAAGTGCTCCTTAGTATCCCTTTCGTTAAGGAATTTAGGAAGATAAGAATTTAGTTGGTGGAAGAAATATAAGAATTTATTGCATAGAAATAATGGATGGTATCTTATTATAGGTTTAAGGGAACCCTATATGTATCTCATGATGTTATTATGTAGACTGTATGGAGAGAAGGATTGATCTCGATTTATGGATRCATGTGTTATATTATCTTATATAATAACCATTTTAGGAGCATTATGTTGGACATTGGGTTCAATGCTTCCCACAAGTTTCATGACATGGGTTAACCCCCTCTCATGGTCGTAATTCCARYGATTGTGAAAGAGACTAATTCTTGCRRGTTTTGGTCTAATGGAAATTGTTGCCCAACAAATGGTATCAGAGAAATAGGTCTCAAGTTTGAAACTCRCTCGACACGCATTGGGGAGAGATTGTTGGAAATTGGGTTCAACGCTTCCCATGAGTTTCATGACATGATTTAACCCCCTCTTGTGGATCCTAACTTTGATGATTGTGGTAGAGACTAATGCCTACAGGTTTTGATCTAACGACAATCATAGTCCAACACATTATTCAATTACGCAACTATCATATCAAATCAACTCAATATCATGATTAAGAAAGTTCACAAGACATTATAAAATCCTGGTGTGGTGCCCTCATTTTGTATGGATTCATATTTGTTGGATATTGTGTGTGATAGAAATTCATTTTTAGGTCTTAATCTCAATTGGAACAACTCAGAATCCCCTGTGCATTTTTATTTCCAAATGTTGTGGGAAAATAAGTATAAAAAATATTATACACTCATTTGTGATTCCTTTTTAGCTCAATTACATTTCATTATTTTTTGCAAGAGTGTCCAAGACTAATTGATCATGCCAAGAAGTTTTTAATATGTATTCGTAACTTGTACTTAGAGGAGGACTATACCTACATCAGAATTTATGGTGCAACTACATCACATCATCTTTTGTCTAAATATGTACCAGATAGGTTGGTTTTTGGAGATGCCACTTACCAAACTATGCTTCAAGGATTTATCACATAACTGCTAAAGGAAGCAAAAAAGAGGATTTTTATTCTATAAGGTTTCAAAGTAGGACATTATTTTATAGGGGATATAAAGCATGCAAGACAAGAGGTAGACAACCATCTAGAATATAGGTTTCCAATTGGAAAATTTCAAAGGCATGATCCAAAAGGCTTAGTTTTAAAGCATGTTGATCAAGTGATTTACACATGGTCATACACCCATGAGAGATGGGATGATGAGGCATTTACTCAAGATGATCATGAATAGGAGGAAGTGTTGGAGAGAAGAATAAATGATCATTTATCTATTTTTAAAACCTAATCATTGGATGTGAAAATTAATGTTGGAAGTAAACAGAGGTTTAGATGCAGAAAGAAGTGGAAGAGGCCAGAAGACAAGAATAGATCAGGTTAAGGGAGGAGGTTGAACTCAAATCTATCTAGGAGCAACAGGGAAAATTATTGCAAGAACATGAACTTAATGCAATATAGAAGAGGAATCACAAAAGAAATAACAAGGAGATCATGTTCATGAAGAGTTAGAGAGGTAAAGAATAACCACATAAAGTGAGCAGAGGAAAATATAATTGAAAGAGAAACATGAAAAGGAGGAGATATAAAAGAAGATATGAGAAGAGGAAGAACAAAATAGGGTTTATGAAGAGCTAAAGAAGAAGAAATCTTGAGGAGATAAAAAAAATACATGAAGAAAAGTTGCAATAGGAAATAACAACAAAAATATAGAGTGGTTTTGAGAATGAAACCAAGCAAGTATTAGTATAATAGCAATATCCTCAGTCCACAATGTCTCTTGTGTAGATAATTGATTTAACCACATATGAAAAAGATATGTCCATGATAGGTACTCAGGTAGAGATAGATGCACATGTAGAAAAGGAAGTTTCTCCTAAGGAAACTAGTTAGACTCAAGAACCTGGGGAAACTCAAGAAATTGACAAGGGTAAGGAACCAAAGTTGGAATAGTTTCACACTTTGTGCAACTTGGAAAACATTCTATCATGGGGTGACCAACCTATTCCTGATTCTTTGGATGAATTTGTTGACCTGGAGTCCATTTCCTATAATTGATGAAAACAAGTTATTGTTACGATAACATAGAGGAAGCAAAATATAAGTGTGGATAATGTTGTGATTTGTAGTACATAAGAGCCTTTGTTGGACACAAAGAAGGGAAAGCTAAGTGATTTTTTATCTGTTGGAGTAGCCATTTCTCATGCTAATATTGATAAAGCCAGAGCATGAGAGCGAGGTTGAAGGTATGAAAAAGGAGTTTTCATTATTTAAGAATCAAGTCAATTATTACAAACAATCTCGTGAGACTGTAACAAATTTTATGGACGATGTTTTAGAAGAGAACGAAGATGATCCAGATTATTTTCGGAATGAAATGAAAGCAGAGTAATTATATTGAAGTACTCATGAAAATTTCCAGAAACAGAGAAATACATCAATACTTGATTTATATTAATGAAACAATTGTAAAGAGACTATAAAAATACAGAGTGAAAGACTCGCTAGAATGGTGGCAGCTTTATCTTTGAGAAGAGATGTGACGACTATGCTCATTTTCCAGAAGATGATTAAAATGAGGCTTTGAAGGCATTTTTATGATAAACATGAATGCAAAAACCCTAAACATCCAAAAACCTAACCCTAGGAGTTGAAACACCGAAATTCACGTGGGCCCCATTTGGGTAAGTTAGTACATTAACTTCTCGGGGTCGTACATTTTGCATACGATCTCCATTTTAGGCGAGTGATAGCCCGTTGGAAGGGTATTTTCTAGAACTACGTATTACACTGTCAAACTCTGAATCCATCTACAGTTTGACTACGATGATCCAAAAAAATATTGTTTAGGGTGTAACATCCTGCTCTTGTGCACATTGAGTGAACTTATTCTTTGAGGACATTTGCTTGCAAGTGATCCAGATTATTTTAATATTGGGCATTTGATTATGATTATGAGGCATTATGGATTGATGACATGTTATTTTTCTGTATTGACATAGACAGGTTCTATTGACTTGGTTTTCCTGAGTGTGCAGGATTTTGGACCTCGAGGATGCAGAGGCATCGATGAAACCCCTTGGACTTCGGACCGAGTCAGGGAGTGGACAATTGGGGTTTGATTGTTTTATATATGACATTTGTGCATCTGATTAGATGATATGATTATGGATATTATTTTTGATATGATTCGTTGATGATGCAGGCTGACGATAGCTTACCGACCAAACTCACATGTGGAGTAGAGGGGTCATGCACGACTACTAGAGACATTGAGGGAGAGGTGTGGACAACAACCCTTCCAAAACCTACTAACACTCTCATCGTGGCTTGAACTATAGGTTAACGACTACCTAGTTCAAAAAGACCCACAATGTTGTGAGGGTCGAGTGCGACAGTCGCTCACGATGATTCTAATGGGCACGCAATAAGGCAGGGGCATTATTCCTTAGAGGCCCTTAGTCTCCCACAAGATCACCTGGCAGAGTATTGACTCCAGGTTTTTTTTATGTCTACCAAGTCAGTCAAGAGGCGAGTGGCACCCTTGGAGCACGTAGTGCATCCTGAAGGGCACGTCGCGCAAGAAAAACATAAAGAGGCGAGTGGTACCCTTAGAGCACGTAGTGCATCCTGAAGGGCACTTCGCACAAGGGAAACTGAATGAGGCGAGTGGCACCCTTGGAGAACCTAGTGCATCCTGAAGGGCATGTCACGTTGTTAAATAATAAATGAATAAACATATATGGCCTTAGAACGAATAATGTGATGAGAAAGATTTAAAACAATTTCCCTAATAAAATGTCGCCCAACCTAGGAAAATAAAGTCTAGGTCTAAGTGATACTTGTGATAAAAATAAAAATATATATTTATATAAAATAAAAATAATAATAATGATAATCATCATTAATCATGTGATGAGAAAGGGGTAAGCAATTCAATTAATTTATAAAAAATCTTTTGGGGGATAAAATTTAAAAAGGGGGAAAAAGGGGAAACAATTGTTTTGTTACATATGCTAATTAAAAATTTATTAATTAAAAAGGAAAAGGGGAAAAAGTAATTTTCTACACATGCCAATTTGAGTTTTAAATGAAAAGGGAAAGAGGGAATTTTAAAAGAATTAGGAAACTAGGAAAAAGCGGGAAACATAAAAAAAAAGGGGAAACACAATGAAAAAAAAGAAGCAGAAAGACTAACTTAGTAAGGTATCTAGCAATTAAACTCAACTAGTAAATTAGTAAGGGGGTAAGTCATTAAAATGTGTAAGGGAATATGGGGACACCTAGGAGCGATTCTAGAAATGCTTTTAGGTGGGTGAGGGAAATAGGAGTAATTAATTAATCAATGAAATTAATTTATGGTGCAATGAAGGGGATGGGTGACACATGTATGGGGAAGATTTTGATGAATTAAATTATTGAAGAATAAATTAAATGGGATTTTGGGAAAGTAAATGACTTAGAAATTCTATATAAAGGAGGGAGGAGTAGGATGATGGGTCGGTTCTGTAATCCATAACATTATGCTGCAGAAATTTAGACTTGACTGACTTAGTTTGTGGGAGTTGGGATACCCATCTCGGTGAGGAGTGGTAGCTTGGCCTTGTGAGGCGTGCTAGGAGCTAGTTGTTCTCTGGTTAGTGTGCGTGGCCCATTTGCGGCTCGTGGGGCTAAGGGTGGAGAAGAGTACCCCTAGAGTTGGTTGGGAGGTATCGGTGAAGTTTCATCGGTTGACAAGCGGGAGTTGCACGAAGCACACGAGATAACGTCTCAGAGCACATGACTCAAGCTACAGTACACTTACTTTGATTCTGCATGGTAGATTCTTATTATACCTCATGCTTTAAATTCTGTATTTTTAATTGGGTCAAGAAAATGTTTGACTTATCATTTTAATTGATAACTTAATTTCCCCATAGCCTTAAGCTCCCTGTTGATTGATTCCCTTGGATTTCGATCCCTGCATGTTGTGGCTATCCTTTGGTTTGTTGATTGTTGTGAAGAGTTGAGTTTTTTGTCCTCATCCCTAGTTCGTCAGTCCATGCTTGAGTATTCGGCCAGGACCCGAATCGACGGTCGTCACTTCGGTGCACATTGACCTATAGATTCTAATGCCCTACTTTTCTGTGCGTGGATGATGAGTGAGGGATGTGTTTGCCCTACTGTTTACCCCTCCTTATCTCTACGTTGATCTCCGCCTTGCCTTGCTCTTTGCATGTTTTATCACTTCTGCACCTTAATCGTTCTCGGCAATCTGAAAACTGTGTTGGGTTTTCTCTGCATTTCAACGCCCTCAACCACAAAAACTTAACTATGCATTTTTATATATTTGCTGGATGAATTTAATTCTGCATTTTTATGCCCTTCCGACGAATTTACTGTGTGGTTTTTATACATCTGGTATGCCCTTTTTTTGCGACTTTACCTCTGCACATTAAATTTTTTTTGATGAATTTAGCTTGCGTAATTTCCCACTCGATTGAGAGTCTATAAATTATTCTAGACTGCATTTTTTGGGGGGGTGTTTGGCTAGAGGTATTACTTGGTTTCTCTGCGATCTTCAGTTTTTTTTACTGCTAACATTGCCCTGTTGAGTGCCAATTTGAGGTGTTTTGTTTTCACTGTTGGGACTGTGATTTTTAATAACAACTAAGCCTTAGAACCGAGATTTATTTACCCTGTTGACTGCAAAAGAAATTGACAATGAATGGGACAACGAATTTGGAATACATTTTGCATAAATTTTTACAGATGCATATTCTTTGTCTGCGTTCATAATTTGATGTAAATATTTGATGTTTATACCTTGTTCGTATGTACTAATATTCAGTAGATAATGGTCTGACTGCGTATTATTTAGCTGTATATAGGTTACGTTTTTATTTCCTATGATATTGAATCATTACCAGAATGTTTTTATTATTGAATGGTCTGTGTGCGTATTATTTCCTATAGATAATCGTTTTTATTTCTTTATTTCCTATGATAGTAATTATCCAGTTTTATTTAGTTTCAATACTGTGGAATGATAGTTACTGAGGAGTAATATTTGCATCTAGTTGTGCCTGACATTGAACGCATTAACTAAGACAAAGACATACTGCATGTGGGCAAATGTAAGTCTACATTTTTCTGATTGCCAGCATTTTTCCCAGTGAATTTCGAACTGCGTGAATGGCATTGATTACAATATTTACTCCCTAGGTGTGTTTAATAGAATTGGGGTTGGGGTTTAATGTGCACTTGGCAATGACATCGATTCTGGTGAAGTTAATAACATTAATTGGGTAATAAATAAGTTAGTCGACGACTTGTGTGTAGTGCCAGTGTTCTCATTGCGTCTTTAAACTAAATTAATAGACTGTACAGTGATTATTCATCAAGATTTCATACTGACAACATTAGCTACAACAGTTCCTTACCAATAGCCTCTTCAACGATTGTTAATTGATCAGATTATTTTATATGTAATATTTGACTGCCTGAGTAAATACCCTTAACTGCAAATTCACGTTCTTTTTAAAACTCATGGTTTTACTTATGTTTACCTTAGCGGTTATCATCCTAGTCCACTCTACGAACCTCCCTTAAATATGACGATATAAATTTTTTGGTTTTGGAACGAGATTTTTGAGGATTTAAACTAGCTTTTACCCTAGCGATTTAGCTTTTGTTTTAGACCACCTCTTCTTTTAAACAACCTTTAAATTCATTAGAGTGGCCTTTAATATGATTAGACAATCCTTAAATGAGTAGACAACCTATAGATTAACTTAGACTAGACTTTTCAATCTAGTTTTCGTATTAATTAAACCAGACTTATTAAATTAGAATGTAATTATTGGTTATAGTGTTAGTATTGACTTAATTAGACTTGCTAAATTTGGTTTTCATTTAAGGTTAAATTAGATGGTACATTGATGACCAAATTATAATTTAGACTTGCTCCATTTGATTTGCATTTAATTTTAAATTAGATGGTACATTAATGACTAATTTGTAAATTAATATCGTTAACTAGTGTGATAATTGCAGCTTGTACATTGATATTGTTAACATTGTTTATGAGGCTAATTGCTAAGTTAGATGGTATTTAGTGATTAATTTAGAATTGCTAATTTAGATTGTAATTAATGTTAATATAGATTGGCATGTATTGACTAAATTGTAATTTAGACATGCTATATTAGAGTGTAAGTTATGTTAATTTAGATTGGAAATTATTGACTAATTTAGACTTGATTAATGGTTTGGGTGGTTGGGGAAGTCATGTAATGGCTTGCTCTCTCTTGTTGACATCATATCACCTCTTGCTGACCCGTTGCTTGGNTTAGAGTGTAAGTTATGTTAATTTAGATTGGAAATTATTGACTAATTTAGACTTGATTAATGGTTTGGGTGGTTGGGGAAGTCATGTAATGGCTTGCTCTCTCTTGTTGACATCATATCACCTCTTGCTGACCCGTTGCTTGGTGGGTGGGTGTAGTCTCTGTGTCAGCTATTTCGGTCTCCTAGCGCGTGGGTTGGTCTTGAGTCTATGGTCCAGATAGAATATGTTTGCGCCATAGTTATTGTCGCGCCTCTCATATGGGGACGACATGATTCCTGATGAGGGGATCATGGCGCACCCTATTGGATAGAGGCGAATGATGTTGTGGCCGGAGTCTGTGCTTCCCGTGTGAGTGTTGTTGATTATTGTAAGTTGTTAGCGCTTAGGTTGTAAAGCCTTCAAGCGTTTGGTTCGCGCGCCTTGAGGTTCTAGTCATTGGTCGTCAAGGCCGTTGTGTCGGGAGGGGGATGTTGTACCTTAGCTTGTAGGCGTGGTCATGTTGTGTCGGGTGGGTAGTCGTTTCTCCTTGTTGTTTTATGCATGTTTCGCTCAGTTGTTCTTGTGCCAGTGCGTGGAGACAAAGTTGTCTATTTCCCGTTCAGCGGGTGTGGTGCCCGCCATCGTATGTGTTGTTTAGTTGTAATCTTTGTTGCCGTCCCATTTTTAAAAAAATTGCACCTTTTTCTTTTTTTGTAGTCATAATGATGGGGTCGCTACATATGGTATCAGAGCGGGTTCAACCCATGACTTGGGAACACTATGAATTTTGTTGATATGATATTTGATTATAATGTTGCTAATTAAGTTTACTTGTATTCGTGTAGGTAACCATGGTTAGAGGACTCCACGGAGGTAGATGACGAGGTGCTAGGGGAGGAGGCGTGACACCTCCAACAACATCCACTCCTGAGGGGTCTAATCCCCAGGGAGACGAACAATTTGTTGGGCAGGAGCATATAGTGGTGGGTGATGTGGTTGGGATGATGAGGTATTTTCAGGGTATGTCTGAGGCACTGATCAACTGATTAGACAGAGATGAGGCGAAGGCCCCGACACCCACTGAGGTTCCACTGCGCGCTCTGTTTGGTACTGGTAGCATTCACCACGAACTCGAGAATGTCAAATTTCCCAAGTTTTTTGGTGCCCTGGACGACGCAGTCGCTAAGGCATGGTTGGAGAATATGGCTATGTGCTTTTCACTTCGCGACTATACCTCCAACATGAAGGTCTGCATGGCGGTCTTTCAACTAAAGGGGAGCACTCTTCTATGGTGGAAGACGCTCCAGCCACAACTGAACATGGTCGTTGAAGACGTGTCATGGGAACGGTTCCAAGAGAGGTACCTATCAGAGGAATTCATTGAGCGTCAACTCAACGAGGTCAATGCCTTATGATAGGGCGACCGTACGGTGCCCGAGTACGAGGCCCATTTTATGGAGTTGCTTCGATATGATCCACATCTTAATACTGAGAAACTTAAGGTCAACAGGTTTGTTTTCAGCCTTAATGGTAGCATACGTGCAAAGGTTAGGATTATAATGCCTCAAACCTTGCATGATGTCATCCAGAAGGCCCTCATAGAAGAGGAGGAGCTTATCAGCGGGGGTCAAAGCAGGACTCTAGCAAGACCAGTAGGGCAAGTGTCATCTAGTGTGCAACAACATCATACACCAGCAAGACATACACCTGGATATCATGGCTTCTAGAGAGGATCCAGTTTCACTACACCTCGGCGACCGACGCCTAAACAATGGACACCTTATCGGGGACTACATTATCAACAACAACATCGACCACAACAACAACAGTTTATGCATTTTCAACAAAACAGACTAGGATTGTAGGTCGGTGGGCCGTCATCTTCTACTTTGGGTACCAAGAGTACTCGACTGAAGAAGGGGTGTTGGACGTGTGGGGATCCACACTACCAGCGCG
>SNQJ01S0088626.1:33722-45574 GCA_010110895.2 Picea sitchensis
GAGTGCATTAAAACTTGGGATTTTTTCTTGTAGGACACATGCAATTTCTTTTATCATCCTAGGTATAGGACAAATTTGTTGTGTTAGCATTTACAACTTTGCCAAGTAGTTGGCATATTGATCGGTTGTCGAGAATTGATGATCTGTTCGATCAGATGAAGGATGAGACGATGTTTTCAAAGACCGATTTGTGATCACGGTATCACCAGTTACGGATAAAGGAGGATGATGTCCCTAAGACCACTTTTAAGACGAGGTTTGGACATTAGGATTTTATTGTTTTACCGTTTGGATTGACAAACGCCTTAGGGGTATTTATGAGTTTGATGAACGGGGTGTTACGCGAGTACTTGGATAAGTTTTTCCAGGTACTCATTGACAATATTTTGATTTACTCTCGGATGATGGAGGATCACGACGAGCACTTGCGCTTGGTACTACAGTGTCTGCGAGAGCACAAATTGTATGGGAATTTGTCGAAATGCTCGTTTTATCAATCGAAGATTCACTACTTAAGGCATGTCATCTCTGACGAAGGTATCACCATGGATCCAGCAAAGGTCAAGGCTATTATGGAATGGCCTGCGCCGACGAATGTCCTAGAAGTGTGTATTTTCATAGTTTTAGCAGGATACTATCGACGGTTCGTCAAGGGATTTTCGAAGATAGCAAATATGATCACATAATTGCAGAAGAAGAACAAGAAGTTTGTTTGGACCGAGAAATGCATAGAAGAATTTCAGAGGTTCAAGGAGCTATTGACAACGAAAACGATACTAGAGGTCCCTAACATGGACGCGAACTTCTTGGTATGCACTGACGCATCCAAGGAAGGCTTAGGCGGAGTCTTGATGCAAGACAGTCGAGTGATCGCTTACATCTCGAGGAAACTGAGAAGACATGAGGAGAACTATGAGACGCACAATTTGGAGTTGTTATCCATTGTATATTCCTTGAAGGTTTGGATACACTACCTTGTTGGATGAAAATTTGAATTAAATACGGACCACTGTGGACTACAACACATCTTTATGCAAAGCGGCCTGAATGCGTGACAACAACATTGGTTGGGATTGCTTAGCGAGTACGATTTTGAGATTACTTACATAAAATCAACAACGAATCGAGTGGAAGATGCATTGAGTCAGAGACCACACATGTTTTCGGTATTTCCACTTCAGACGAATCTACGTGAAAATATTCTAACTTTATAGCGTGGCAATGACTGGAACAAAGAGGTCAAGGATTTTATCAGACAAAACACAATGATGGTACCAAGATGTGAAGGATTTACATTTGACAAAGATGGATTAATGAGGTTCAAAAATCATATTTACGTACCACTGAATGACAAGTTGAGGAGTTTGATCCTAAACGAGGCTTACCGAGCAGTATACATCGCTCACCCTAGAGTCATGAAGATGAGGGTGGATCTTAAACCGTTATTCTTCTGGAAGGGAATGAAGGTAGACATAGTTAACTATGTGTCCAGATGTCTAGAATGTCAGCAGGTAAAGGCTGAATATAGACATCCAACAGGATTACTACAACCACACACTATTCCAGAATTGAAATGGGAGGTCATTTTGATGGATTCCATTGTTGGATTGCCACTAGTGGCAAGGGGACACGACTCAATTTTTGTGGTAGTCGACACTCTAAGGAAGAGTGCCCATTTTATTACTGTACGTACGACGTATTAGGCACCTGACATAGCTAGAGTTTTCATCAGTGAGATTGTGAGGCTGCATGGTGTACCTAAGAGGATTATATCCAATCGAGGATCGGTGTTTACTGGACGATTTTGGACTAGTTTCCAAGAGGCCTTCGAAACCCAAATTAACTTTAGTACTGAGTATCACCAGGAGAATAATGGGCAGAATGAACAAACAAACCAAATATTGGAAGACATGTTGCACATGTACGTGATGGACCAACAAAAGAACTGGGAATAATTCTTGACACTGGTAGAATTCACTTATAACAACAGTTACCAAAGCACAATTAAGATGGTTCCTTTAGAGTTTCTTTATGGGCGACCGTGTCAGACGCCTTTGAGTTGGGATCGGATTGAGGATAGGGTCCTAGTGGGACCAGAAGCGATCCAACAAATGGAATATCAAATACAAACAATAAGACAAAGGATCAAAGAAGCGCAGGATCGACAAAAGAGTTATGTCGACGCGCACCATGTCGACCGTAGTTACGAAGTTGGTGATCAAGTCTTCTTGCCGGTAAAACCACATAATAGTTTGATTAAGTTTGGAAAGGGAGATAAAATATCCCCTAGGTTCATGGGACCCTTCGTGATTGTGGAAAGGAAGGGGCTTGTGGCCTATCGACTATCTTTGCTCGATTATTTGAGGCACACGCACGATGTTTTTCATGTTTCTGTTTTGAGACATTATATTAGTGATCCTACGCATGTTATTGACATGAGTTCCTTGCAGGTATTGGATGAGGGGGTGCTCATGGCCAAGCCGATATGCATCCTGGATCATCGCATTCGACAGCTATGATGTCGAATAGTAGAATAGGTCAAGGTCTAGTGGGACAAATATAGTCTGCACTCGACGACCTGGGAGGACGCATATGATATGCGCCAACAGTTTCCATTTTTGTTTGATAGATAGACTTGTGACACTATGATACACAATTTTTCGGCACTTATATACTATGAAACTTCGGGATGAAGCTTAGACCAAGAGGGGGGTGTATGTAAAATCCCTCTCTTACGTGCACTGAGCGAACTTATTCTTTTAGGACAATTACTTGCAAGTGATCCATATTATATTACTATTGGGTATTTTATCATGATTATGAGGCATTATGGATATGAAGACATGTTATTTTGATGTATTGTTATAGACAAGTGCTATTGACTCAGTTCTCCTGAGTGTGCAGGATTTTGGATCTCGAGGATGCAGAGGCATCGATGAAACCCTTGTACTCCGGATCGATTTAGGGAGTGGTCTATTGGGGTTTGATTGTTGTATATATTACAATTATGCATCTGATTAGATGTTATGATTATGGATATTATTTCTGACATGATTTGTTGATGATGCACAATGACGATATATTGCCGACCAGACTCACATGTGTAGTAGAGGGGTCACACACAACTACCAGAGACGTTAAGGGAGAGGTGTGGAAAGAATCCCTGCCAAAAACTACTAGCACTCCCGTCATGGCTCGAACTGTAGGTTAATGACCACCTAGTTCGAGGAGACCCACGATGTCGTGAAGGTAGACTGCGACAGTCGCTCACGATGATTCTAAGGGGTGCGTAATAAGGTAGGGGCCTTGTTCCTTAGAGACCCTTAGTCTCCCACAAGATCACTTGAGAGAGTATTGACTCTAGGGGTTTTTATGTCTACCAAGTCATTCAAGAGGCGAGTAGCACCCTTGGAGCACGTAATGCATCTTGAAGGGCACGTCGTGCAAGAAAAATGGAAAGAGGTGAGTGGCACCCNGTGTAAGGGAATATGGGGACACCTAGGAGCGATTCTAGGAATGCTTTTAGGTGGGTGAGGGAAATAGGAGTAATTAATTAATTAATGAAATTAATTTATGGTGCAATGAAGGGGATGGGTGACACATGTACGGGGAGGATTTTGATGAATTAAATTATTGAACAATAAATTAAATGGGATTTTGGGAAAGTAAATGACTTAGAAATTCTATATAAAGGAGGGAGGAGGAGGATGATGGATTGGTTCTGTCATGCATAACGTTACACTGTAGACATTTAGACTTGACTGACTTAGCTTGTGGGAGTTGGGATACCCAGCTCGGTGAGGAGTAGTAGCTCTGCCTTGCAAGGTGATCTGGGAGCTAGTTGTTTTCTGGTTAGTGTACGTGGCCCCTTTGCGGCTCGGGGGGATAAAGGAGAAGAAGAATACCCCTAGTGTTGGCTGGGAGGTACAGGTGAAGTTTCATTGGTCGGCAAGCAAGATCTGCAAAGAGCGTGTGGGATAACGTATCAAAGCGAATGAATCGGGCTACGGTACGCTTACTTTGATTTTGCATGGTAGATTCTTATTATACCTCATGCTTTCAATTCTATATTTTTAATTGGGTCAAGAAAATGTTTGACTTAGCATTTTAATTGATAACTTAATTTCCCCATAGCCTTAAGCTCGTTGTTGATTGATTCCCTTGGCTTTCGATCCCTGCATGTTGTGACTGTCCTTTGGTTTGTTGATTGCTGTGAAGAGTTGAGTTTTTCATCCTCATACCTAGTTCGTCAGTGCATGTCTGAGCAGTCGGCCAGGAGCCAAATCAACGGTCGTCACTTTGGTGCACAACGACCTATAGATTCTAATGCCGTGCTTTTCTGTGTGTGGATGATGAGCGAGGGATGTGTTTTCCCAACTGTTTACCACTCCTTAGCTCTACGTTGATCTCCACCTTGCCTCAGTCTTTGCATGTTTTATCACCTCTGCTTCTTAATCGTTCTCGACAATCTGAAAAATGTGTTGGGTTTTCTTTGCATTTCAACACCCTCAACCACGAAAACTTAACTCTGCGTTTTTATATAATTGTTGGATGAATTTAATTCTGAGTTTTTATGCCCTTCCAACGAATTTACTGTGTGGTTTTTATACATCTGGTATGCCCTTTTTTTTGCGACTTTACCTCTGCACATTAAGTTTTTTTTTATGAATTTAGCTTGCGTAATTTTCCACTTGATTGACAGTCTATAAATTATTCTAAACTACGTTTTTTGGGGGTGGTGTTTGGCTAGAGGTATTACTTGGTTACTCTGCGATATTCATTTTTTTTTACTGCTAACATTGCCCCATTGAGTGCCAATTTGAGGCGTTTTGTTTTCACTGTTGGGACTGCGATTTTTAATAACAACACAGCCTTAGAACCACGATTTATTTACCCTGTTGACTTCAAAAGAACTCGACAATGAATGGCACAACGAATTTGTAATACGTTTTGCATAAAATTTTACAGATGTGTATTCTCTGTCTGTGTTCATAATTCGATGTAGATCTTTGATGTTTATACCTTGTCTGTTAGTACTAATATTCAGTAGATAATGGTCCAACTGTGTATTATTTAGTTGTAGATAGGTTATGTTTTTATTTCCTATGATATTGAATCATTACTAGAACGTTTTTATTATTGAATGGTCTGTCTGTGTATTATTTCCTATAGATAATCATTTTTATTTCTTTATTTCCTATGATAGTAATTATTCAGTTTTATTTAGTTTCAATACTGTGGAATGATATTTACTGAGGAGTAAGATTTGCGTCTGGCTGTGCCTAACAATGAGCACATTAAGTAAGACAACGATATACTGCATGTGGGCGAATGTAAGTCTGCGTTTTTCTGATTGCCAGCATTTCACCTAGTGAATTTTGGACTGTGTGTATGGAGTTGACTGCAAGATTTATTCACTGGGTGTGTTTAATAGCATTGGGGTTGGGTTTCAATGAGCACTTGGCAATGACAACGATTCTGGTGAAGTTAATAACATTAATTGGGTAATAAATAAGTTAGCCGACGACTTGTGTGTAGTGTCAGTGTTGTCATTGTGTCTTTAAACTAAATTAATAGACTGTATAGTGATTATCCATCAATATTTCATACCGACAGCGTTAACTACAACAGTTCCTTACCAATAGCCTCTTCAACGATTGTTAATTGGTCAGATTATTTTATATGTAATATTTGACTGCTTGAGTAAATACCCTTAACTGCAAATTCACGTTCTTTTTAAAACTCAGGGTTTTACTTCTATTTACCTCAGCATTTATCATCCTATTCCACTTTGCAAATCTCCCTTAAAGATGGTGATATAAATGTTGATGTTTTGGAATGAGATTTTTGAGGATTTAAACTAGATTTTACTGTAGCGATTTAGCTTTTATTTTAGACCACCTCTTCTTTTAAACAACCTTTAAATTGATTAGAGTATCCTTTAATATGATTAGACAGTCCTTGAATGAGTAGACAACCTATATATTAACTTAGACTAGACTTGTCAATCTAGTTTTTGTATTAATTAAACCAAACTTGTTAAATTAGAATGCAATTATTGTTTATAGTGTTAGTATTGACTTAATTAGACTTGCTAAATTTGGTTTGCATTTAAGGTTAAATTAGATGGTACATTGATGACCAAATTATAATTAAGACTTGCTCCATTTGATTTGCATTTAATGTTAAATTAGATGGTACATTAATGATTAATTTGTAAATTAATATCGTTAACTAGTGTGATAATTGCAGCTTGTACATTGATATTGTTAACGCTGTTTATGAGGTTAATTGCTAAGTTATATGGTATTTAGTGATTAATTTAGAATTGCCAATTTAGATTGTAATTAATGTTGAATTAGATTGGTGTATATTGACTAAATTGTAATTTAGACATGCTAAATTAGAGTGTAAGTTATGTTAATTTAGATTGGTAATTATTTTCTAATTTAGTCTTGATTACTGGTTTGGGTGGTTGGCGAAGTCATGTAATGGCTTGCGCTCTCTTGTTGACGTCATATCGCGTCTTGTCGACCTGTTTCTTGGGGGGTGGGTGTAGTCTTTGTGTCCGCTATTTCAGTCTCCTAGCGCATGGGTTGGTCTTGAGTCTATGGTCCAGATAGAATATGTTTGTGCCAGGGTTATTGTCGTGCTTCTCATCTAGGGACGACGTGATTCCTGATGAGGGGATCATGGCGGACCTTATTGGATAGAGGCAAATGATGTCGTGGCCGGAGTCTATGCTTCTTGTGTGAGTGTTGTTGATCGTTGTAAGTTGTTGTTAGAGCTTAGGTTGTAACGCCTTTAAGCGTTTGGTTCACGCACCTTGAGGTACTAGTCATTGGTCGTCAAGGCCATTGTTTCGGGCGGGGGATGTTGTACCTTAGCTTGTAGGTGTGGTCATGTTGTGTCGGGCGGGTAGTTGTTTCTCCTTGTTGTTTTATGCATGTTTTTCCCAATTTCTCTTGTGCCAGTGTGTGGAAACAAAGTTGCATGTTTCCTGTTCTGTGGGTGTGGTGCCTGCCGTCAGATGTGTTGTTTAGTTGTAATCGTTGTTACCGTCCTGTTTAAAAAAAATAAAATTGCACTTTCTGCTTCGCTTGTAGTCGTAACGATGGGGTCATTACATAGGGCCCCAAAACGGCCCTGGAAGTACAAAAATATGTGCTGACATGAAAACATACAAAACAATCTAGTTGGATTAGGTGAGAGGCCATCGATATCCACCTGGAAGATGTGTAGGGCTTCAGACAACCCTCAAAGTGTAGAACCCACAATTACAAAGAAGTACAAAAGAATGTGTTGGACTAAAAACTAACAAGAGGATTCATTGGAATAGGTGGGTGGCCACCAATATCCACCTGGATCAATCCTCCTCCCTTAGGAAGCAATGTTCTCCATTGTGTTGAGTGCCCAGGGAAGAGGGGAAAACATTTTTTGAATCTGAAGCTTGGTGAGTTGCGTGCCTTGTTGGAGAATTTTTGCTTGTTACTTGTGGAAGAATGTCACAAACCTATTGTTGGAGGGGTTGAGTTTGTTCCACCAACCTATTGTCTCTGTTTTTGATGGGGCATTGTGTAGGCACCATTTTAGGTGAATAAACAATATATTCTTTATCTTCAAAAAATTATTTTTGCTAGAGAGGTGTTGAGGTTGCAGTGGTATTTTGTGCATCCTTTGAAAAAACTGTGAAGAGGATGGATTTTGCAGTATGAGAGATTACCTTGTGACACTATTTTGGTGGAGAAATAGTCAGAACTACCTCTAGTATCATGTAGAGATGACCGCCCAAAGTAATAATGACACTACGGTGTCTAGAGTCATAGACAACATGAAGTTTCCACATATATGGTTGGCCCAAAACAACATCACATATATCAAGAGGGGAAACATCACACACTACCTCATCCTTGAAGGGATGGATGCCATAGGGCAGGTGACAATGCTGGATGACGCAAAGATCTCATCTCTCGTGAAGCCAACCGATGTTGTATGTTTGCGGGTGTAATGTTGTCGATAACCCCAACTGTTTGGTGACCTTAGCTTAGATGAGGTTCTTCTGGCTGTTGTTATCAATAATGAAATGCAATGGAGTCCCCTTCACCCACATCTCTGAATGGAACATATGCTCCCCCTCTTTAGGATATACTAGTTCTTCTAGCTGAATTGTTGTAGTCGCAACAGTAGTAGTGGGGTCTGCGTCGATGATCTATTTGTTTTCAATATTTTCTGGATCGGATTCTGAATCAAGGTTTAGCTTCGTGTCTTTGACCTCGGCCACCAATGATTGTTTCGAGCGACATTCATCGGTTTTGTTCTAGGGCATTTTGTGGAAGTCACACCACTTCCCAGTGTCATTCTTCATCTTTACTTTACCCTTCTTATCACGTGTCTTGGACTAGCTGTCTAGAGGCTATTAGTTAGGGTCATATTTAACATGCTTTGGTTGTTGCATATTTATAGACCCAATTCACATTTTTTCTGGTGCCTAAATTTCTGCTCGATTTTGATAGCATATTGATAGGAAGCTCCCAATGATGAGATGTTTAGGAAATCCATTTTGGTTTGGATGTACCTATGTAGAGCCCCACGATATTTCATAACTAGATTTCACTTGAAGTCTTTGATACCCAGCTTGGTGCGCAAGGTATGGAAAGTATTCATGAACTCCGACAATGTTTGGATCTTCTCTTGCTGCAGTGTGGTCCATCTCATGTACTGGTCTTCATAGTTATCAACAGGATAGTACTATTCTTTGAACGCATCTACAAAAAAATCCCAAGTGGGCTTGGCCCCATATATTCCAGATTCCTCTATGGAAATATTCTCCCGATAAGTTTCCCACCAATGTTTGACACGGGGGAGAGCCTTGAGGAGTGTAGAGGTGATCATTTCCCCGTCAGAAAAATTTTGAACAGAGAAATAACCTTCTAATAGATTTAACCATTTTTCTAGGGCATCCACATCTATTTGAACTTCAAATATGAGAATATAAAAATTAACTTGTACCTTGAAGAGAGAGGTTCCTCCAAAATGGTAGCTTTATGAAGATGCACCTGTTGCTATCGGTAGTTGTTGAAGGATGTGTGCACAATTCTCCATCATTTCGTCCCTTTGTCGCGTGAGAGCTTTCTCAAGAAACAGGTTAATAGAATCTTATGTTCCACCATTTTTATTTTCTGCCGCCATCGAGGGTTTCTTGGGTGTGTGAGAGTGATTTTTCTTAAGAGAGACAAGCTTGAGACCCAATTGGCTATACTCAGACCTTGTCGGGGACATGTGCGGAAAAAACGATCAAGAGCAGCCTGCTCTGATACCACTGATCCAGATTATTTTTGGAACGAAATGAAAGCAGAGTAATTATAATCAAGTACTCATGAAAATTGCGAGAAACAAAGAAATACAACAATACTTGATTTATATTAATGAAATAATTTAAAAGAGATTGTAAAAATACAGAGTGCAAGACTCGCTAGAATGGTGGCAACTTTATCTCTAAGAAGAAATGTGAAGGCTATGTTCATTCGCCATAATATGATTACAATGAGGCTTTGAAGGCCTTTTATGTTAAACATGAATGCCAAAACCCTATACATCCAAAAACCTAACACCAAAAGTCATGCGGGCCCCATGGATAAGTTAGTACATTAACTTATTGGGGTCCTAACTTTTGCATACGATCTTTGTTTTAGGTGCGTGATAGCCCATTGGAAAGGTCTTTTCAAGAAATATGCATTGTACTATCAAAATCTAACTCCATCTACATTTTGACTATGGCGAGCAAAAAAAAAAATTGTTTAGGGCCCCAAAACGATCCTGGAAGTACAACAAGGTATGCTGATATGAAAACATACAAAATAAGCCAGTTGGATTAGGTGGGAGGCCAGGTGTAGGGCTTCAAACAACCCAAGAAGTGTAGAACCCACAATTACAAAGAAATATAGAAGAACGTGCTAGACTAAAAACTAATAAGAGGAGCTAATTGGAATAGGTGGGTGGCCACCAATATCCCCCTGGATCAAAAGATAATGAATAGATCAAAATATTTTTTTTGCAAAAATATAACATAACTTCAGGAGGAAACATTGCAATTATCTGTTGTTCCTAAAGAATTTTTTAAATCCAATGAGAAGTGAACACAATTTCAATATAAGATTGAGTATATTAAGGAAATTCAAAAGTCTTGTGGCAAAGAAGACTATGGAATCAGAGAATTGACAGATGAAGGCATAGCCAAGATGCAAAAAGCAACAAAATATTAGGAATATTTGGATACGGTGTAAGTTAGGTAGGTTAATGTTGAGTGGTCAACATATTTGAAATTTTGGAATCCTTTTAACAAGGTTATGTCTGATAATCACTTTCCTACGTTTGTTTAGCCTGAAGAATTTTGTCCATTAGATGAAGTGATACCATAGTTTAAACAAATCACAAGCAAGAATGAAGCTAATGTTAGAGGGATAAATTTAGTAGGATGTGGTCACATGGAAAAATATCTTGTTGTTGGAGTTAAGACAAAGGACCAACTGGAGTTGCTTATTTCAAAAATAGAAAGATACACTCAATGCTTCATGAATAAAAAGGAAAATTTAATTTTTTCTATGTATCAACATTTGTTCCCACATACTCGCTTATGTGAAGAATTGCTACAACAATGGACTAGCTACCATGATAAACATGCATTCATCGAGTCATCTAGTCAACCATAATCATAGCAGCATGCATATGTTTTTTGATCTTTTATATTTTTTCTTTATATTAATTTATGATTTATACTATTTTAAGTGATAATTTTTTATTATAAATAAAGAGATTGATCTCTAGTAAAGGGTCTTTGGCCTTTGGAGCAATTTATAAAGAATTGTAGCAGAGAACTAATTCAAAACTAAATTTAGAAATTCTTTTGGAGTTAAAGCATTTTTTGCTTTGTTGAATTTCTATGTGTTTTCTCTTTTTGGTGGATTATTCTACAAATACATAAATATTACAGATGTCTAGTAAGGATTTTAATACTATTAAGTTATCTTATGTGTTGAATGAGTTACTAAGTATATTCAACAAGTGGTTATTTTCTTTTATAGTTACTTTCTTTTCATTATTTATATGTGAAGTGTTTCTTAGAATTAATTCTCAACATTCTCATTAGTTATAATTTTTATCTCTTTCAACTTTCGTAGCACATATGTTTCTTGAAATTATCATGTAGTCATTAATACAAAGTTGAATTACTTCCAAGGAAATGAATAGTTGTAGATATTTTCATTCAGTGTTTCTACATGTTATCCTTTAGAATAGATTTCTTTTAAAATACATTAGATTAATTTATTTTATTCATTAATTTTTATGAAATTAAAAGAAAGAAAAACACAACAAGAGTAGAGAGAATTTCTAGAAAGAACTTTTAAATCCCATCGAATGGTTGTCGAATCAATAACCTGAAGGATTATTCCACACAAAACATGAGAGAATCTGATTGGGCCTCATCCTTGGGTTTAATTTCTATTGTTGAGCATTGGGAATCCAACCCCCTTATTAGATTTTGGTGTTAGAATGAAGGATAGTGTATGGAATCCCATATAAACAACCCATGTTTATAAAATCATAATCTTGAAGGACAAACTTATGGTGGAAAGACCTCAATCAAAACAACACATAAAAGAAAAAAATAAGAATTCTATTGACATGAAAAGATTACAAAGAAAAAGTTAAAAAACTCTATAATGAAATTGTTGGACAAACCTACCACACTTAGAGGGGGGGTGAATGAGTGTGGGGATATTTTTCGCAAAACTTCCCTCTTACACAAAAAATCCTTAGTTAACATTCAACATTTGCTCATTACTCATTGCTAT
>SNQJ01S0088627.1:18643-33418 GCA_010110895.2 Picea sitchensis
TACTTAAATTAATCATAATCAAGAATAACTAATTAATAATAAATAATTAGTTAAGGTTATTTTAATAAATAATTATAGTTTAGCTAATCTTTTAGGATTACATTATTAAATTAATTATAATTTATAATCAAGGGTCGTTACACCAAGGCTCAATTGTGAATGCTTATGAATCCCAATAATGAGCTAGGATTGTGGTCTACTTGTGTTTATATAGAAAGAAGTTACTATTATCCTTGCCTTACACTTTTGATTATGAATAATCAACTGGAATACTTCATGTGAAAGGTGCTCCAGGATGAAACAAACCAACTATAGATAGCTCATTTTCATTTCACTAAAGCATTTTCTTATTAATTTTATTAATTTTCTTAACTCATTTAGATTAGCACAAATAAATTTGTTCTATTATTTATGTAATAGATATGACATAATCCTAGTTTATCTCCAAGTGAGGGAAGGGAAATAAGTCGTTCATTGAGTTTCTCCTTGTCCATCATCTAGAAAATGAGTTTTTTTCCCTCACTTGCATGCAATTCTTTGAGTGAATCCTTGGGATTCGATGCCTTCACTGATATATTGTATGGATAAGCAATGTCTATATCTTGGTAATTTGGGGATGAATGTGCTTACTCAACCAGTATTATGCGTTGTCTAACTTCGAAATGCTCATATCTAAAGAATGTCTTGTGTGAGTAATAAGTCAATCAATGTGTGTTTTCATATGCTCTAGGCTTGTGTGGGAACCTTTTCAGTTTGTTCCCCCCTATCTCCTCTCCGAATGGGTATGGGGATGAAGATTCCAATCTTTTCTTTGCATGATGTGTAGTGAGTTGCTTGCATTGTTGCGCGTTGAGTAGGTCCTTCCAGCTTCATTTGGGGTTAATCCATCTAGATAGAAATAGATGTTTGGTGAAGAACCATGTAGGATAAAAAACATTAACTCGTAGTTTACCACTACTAGAAAGGTAGTAGTTCACACTATTGATTGCTAAGGTAGAAAAAAATGTAATCATTAGAAATGTTATAACTTTCTCTCATTGGTATAAAGAGTGGTAGAATCAATTTTTTTGTATATAAGCTAGAGGTAGGGTATAAAATATGTTGTTTTTACAGGCACCATCAAATAGCTAGAGGTAGGGTATAAAAGATGTTGTTTTTACAGGCACCAGGCATTAGCGTAAAGGGATCAATTTCGTAAAGTTTCTAGATGAACAAAGAGATAACATGTTGTAGTGCATTGATCTTGGTGGCATTCCTCAGAGTGTTGTTGCGATATCCTCTGCTAATTGCCTTGCTCAAATATAGCCCTTGATGTCATGAGGGCGTGGGATCGTAATCGTTTTTGCATGACATGAAGTAGTAAGGGTCATTGTAAATAGAAATACAAAGTGTGCTTCCTTAGTTATCTATTTTGTGTGTGTTTGTAGTGAATCAATCATTAGCTAGAATGACTTGTAGATGACTGGGCTAGTGATTTCTCATTAATGGGTATGTTTCAGTTAGACCATTTAGGAGATGAGTTATCTAGCGATAGGTCTGTTTCGTTACCAGGCTTGCAAATACGAATTACTTGGGAGGAATACTAGCCACCCAACTCTTTATTCTCCTAGATATGAGCAGCACGAGGTTAAGCTTCACAAGCCATTCACATTGTTTGTTTCACGATGTGAAAACATATTTGCTTTGCCAATGTTTCGGGGTACTATTTATTTTATTCCCTCAGCCTTCCTCGAGGTATGTGACATGATGTTGGAGGCCTTGAGGTAGGAGGCCACAGGGTACAATAACTAGATTTCCTCTTTCCCTAACTCCTATGGATACATCCCTTTGGCTTTGTCTATAGGTGAGGGTAGGATAGCTCTAGTGTAAAGTAGGTAAGGTAGTAGAAAGATTGAGTATAGGTAGGGGAGTAGATAGGTAGGATTTCTTGTGTGTTAGGTAGGATTGCTTCTATGTTTGGTAGGTATCTTCAATCTAGAGAGCATATGTGAGGTAGGTAGTGAGAATAGCTATGGGTAAGTGAGGTAGCTCAAGAAAATAACTTTATTTCTTATAGTGAATAACAATAGTAGATTGCTCAACCATCTAGCTTGGTAAGCATGATAAGGAGCCCATAGTAATGAGGATGCAAACCTCTTCCTTAGAGTTAGTTTAATCAGTAAAGAGGTAGGGTAGGTATGATCACCTATTTTTTTTCTTCTTATTCTCTCAGTCACAATAAGACTGCACCGCCAAAGAACTCTTGTAAAGGAGGGAAGGCTTATAATCCAAACTATTATCATACAGGAGGGAGGGATTATGAATAAATAGAAGTATGAGACGAGGTAGTGACCCAATAATAGGTTAGCAATGGGTTTAGTGAGCAATCCCTTTCCTTCCTTTGGCTATATTATCGCAAGGATAATCTCATCAAAAAATTGAAAGGAAGGATAGATTGTATTCGATCTACAAAGCCATGCATTTTGCGTTAGGTAGGATATTATTTCCTTCCTCTTTGATTCATTTTTTTCAATGTCCTGGACCATCTGTCATTTCATCTTAGTCTCATCTCTCATATAATTTCAGTAACTAGAGATAGAACTTTGTATTTCTTCATTGTAGATACTAAGAGAGAGAATACACAACCCAAATCTTTGCATAATTACATATATAATAACAACATTTTCTACTAAAGCGTAATTACATATATAATTCATCACCAACAGTATGATCCCCAGTGATCCAGGTGGATATTAGTGGCCACCCACCTCTTCCATTTGGATCACATACAACTTTCATCTTGGCAGTTACGTTTTTTTTTATCTTGACAAATTTTTTCTAGCTTTTCGGGTCCTAAACTTTTGGGGCCGTTTTGAGGCCCTAAACAACATTTTTTGGTCCCTCCACAATCACATTGTATACAGAGTCGGAGTGTGATGACATAATGTGTAGTCCTTATATAGACCTTTCCAACGGGCTATTGTGCACCTAAAACAAAGATTGTATGCAAAAGTTACAACCCCAGATCACCCAGGGATGTGCAGAGAGCGGCGAGGGTAGAAACATGCAGACCATAAGGGAGAGGGGTGAGGATACAAGACTCTCTAAATACCATTGGGAGAGGAAACATGAAATCGACGTAGGAAGTTGAGGGTTTTAATGCTTGACCATAAGGGAGAGCAACGTAGTCACTCAAGAAAATCCAAAGGGAGAGGGGAATAAAAAATATAGTTAAGGGTACTATCATAGTTGAACAAATTATGGGATAACCTAATCAAATTCAACTACAATCAATGACTTGATTATTTCCTTGGTTGATCGTTATAACAAATTCTGGTATAACCTTGTGAACCAATAGGGAAAACCTTATAAACAACCCTTTTGCGTTACCAAGAGGTAGGGGGAACAAAACATTTTTCTCTTATGTGTCATGCATATATTGCATGATCTAGATTGGAAGGATGAACATAAACAATTTCATGCATGATTCGGAGTTGTCTGAATAAGGATGGACAAAAACAATTGGATAATTTCAATTCCAGAGAAAGGGGGGGGATTTTCCATCAAAACCTAGGGGGGCCGTAGGGTGGGAACATACAATTGCTCGGAAATTTTGAGCTATACCAAGGTGTTGGATAGTGAACAGAAACGATTGATCGATAAGTCAATCAACTTTTGCACGATCGATGGTGAAAGAATGAGAGCTCGTGCTATTTCTTATCAAACTCTCCACCGCCCAGCTCAAACTAAACACGGTGTAACAAAACTTCTAGTTAACATCGTAGGGAATATAAATCCCATATGTGAAGTAAGGAAAGTATGAGTAGAAGGTGCCACTCATATTGTACCTGAAATTGTAGCCAAGGATCGTCAAAAAACCTTAGATATTCATTGGATCCTTGGAGCATGTTTCAAATGATGTATAAGCAATATGATGAACATAGAGAAATGTTTATCTATTGAGATATTGAATTCTTGCTAAAAGAGGGGAATTGCACAGAAGAAAATGGATCATCCTTAGGAACCATCTCCCTGTAGATTTTAACCTTGTACAATATTTACTACAAATAGATTTTCAGTAAAAGAACATAAAAGTTACAATGGCAAATACAAACATTACACAGAGATTTTTCCCCTAGAAACTCAAACCAGGAAAACCAAGATATTCTATATTCATTCATAGTGATACATTGTTTGCAATACAATATACATATAGGAGCCAGCGACATCTAAAACCCTAACCCAATGACCTCGATTAGTCAACAACCCTAATTCCTTAACCAGAAATAGAAAACCATCGACAAAAACCATGTGCCGAAAAACTGCCCAAAACTGGACATGAAAATCAAGGCAACACGAAAAATGAGGAAAAAATGCGACACATTTCCCGAGGCAAAAGAATATAACACATACCCAACACTCCCACCAATCGAATTTTTGTGCATTGCATATGGTGGTAAAATTTGTAGTTATCAGTTGGCCATTGCAACAAATGTGACCACAAAGAAAACTCCATGGAGCTATTTCTTCTATCTCTCATTCATTTTCATTCAGACATATATGTAAGAAAAATCATCTATACTATAATGAACAAGCAACATGGGTGAGCAGAGCAAGGGGCCCCATCCCCTTCCCCTCAGGTTTTTCTTATTCAAGGCGTATCATGTTTCAAGCTAGGCGTAATGTATTTCAAGCCTTTGAGGGGAAGATAAATATGAGGCGTAACGTATTTCAAGTTAAGTAAGAGAAATCCAATGAGTAAGTCAGTAGAAAGGGAGGAGGGACACAAAAAGACAAGATTGTGATAGAGTAACTCCTACGGGTTTCTATTTATTTTCCTAAGGTGTATGAATATGAATATATGTCCATTAATGGGAGATTGGTTATGGAAATAGGGATACACACCTAGATACGTACCTAGATAGGGAGAGACTGTCCTTCCTAGAGATGAGAGAGAGACTGGCTAGAGAGAGGAGAGAGAGATATATTGGCCTTCCTAGAGAGGAGAGAGAGATTGGCTAGAGAGAGGAGAGAGAGATAGACCGGCCTTCCTACAAATAGTGATATGCAACTAGATAGTGATACGTACCTAGGTAGTGATACACACCTAGATAATGATACACACCCATACATATAGTGATATGCACCCAGTGATACACACCTAGGAAAATAGTGATATGCACCCAGTGATGTGTGCCTAGATACGTACCTAGATAGTGATACACACTTAGACCTCTTTCCCCTAAGAAACTAGCTATAGCCCATTTTATCAACAACTAGCTATATCCCGTATGTACCGAGCGAGGGGTAATATCCCTCCATAGATACAAGTAGACCTAGGGATTGGTAGATTAGGTGGTAAAAAAAATAGTTTACATTAATGATTCAACCCTCCATATCTTTTCTTGATAAACTCGTATGAAGGACAACAACTCAGTTCTTCAACCTTGATTTGTATGATATTTTGAAATCGGTTTTATCTTTATGTTAATGGAGATCCCTTTTCTCACTTGTTGTTTTAGTAGGAGGGTGACCGCCAAAGGTGAGAGAATGTTAGTAAATAGTAAAAGGATTTCTTTCTCTAATGAATGTCGAAAACAAATTGGAGAGTTAGAAGCCTGAGGTAAGGGTCATTGGGAAAACTAGACTTAGTTATCAAGGTGATATTTTTTTCCTTCGAGGGCCAAACCATCACATTCCAAACTCTTTCTTTGGGGAGCTACAGGAGAGAGGAAGAATGATATACATAATTCAATCCACTCGAGTAATTATCCGATGTAAAGGGCTAGGAACCCATGTTTTCTTACATATATTGATCAAAAACTTCCTTGCCTTTCATGTAACGTGTAACAAATAGATTGACTTCAATAATTAATAATTGTTCAAGACTACTTCCCGTGGGCATTGAAAAACAAGTTTCATTCACACCTAGCAGAAAGGATTGAGTCGAGGTGGTAGATATTGTAATGAAAAGACCAATAACGAAACTGCAGATACATTTGAGGTAAGGGCAGGAAGGGAGGACAACTAGGGTTCAATGCTCAAGGTCTAGGCCAAATCATATGGTTTGACAACGACCTCTTTTGGGAATTTTGCATCGCACGAGACACAAATGGAATTTTGACGACTTCTGACTGATCATACTTTTCATGCCATTCCTTCTCTAGGGAGCCTGGGATTCCCTCAGTGTTCTAGGTGGAAGCATGAGAGAAAGAAACAAAGGTTGGTGGAGAACCAGGTGGGTAGGCACCCCTTTCGATTTTTTCCTATTAGTAAGAAAAGAGAAAGTGAGATGGGGAGTAGTTTCATGCCCAACCGCTCGAAGCTTAACAAAGTGACGATCTATTATTTTGGAGCTATTTAGAAACCTATATATTCCTGCACCTATCTATATCTAGCCCCATTTTGTTTAATATGCAGGTTCTTTGTACGATGCCATGGATATGGAAATAGGATGAATTTGGCCATTTGACTTGAATTTGAACCTTCTCCAGTAAGAAAGTTTTCACTCCGGGTCTGAGATCCTTCTTTGCCACCTCCTGTACTTCATAGGGGGTTCTCATTAAATAAAATGTGCCAACTAATTATTCAACCCTATCTTTCCTCACATCTTCTTGAGGTTTTCTTTTTTCTAGTAGGATGTGTTTATCCCTGGTTCCTAGCTAGCAACATTAGAGAAAAAAGAGAAAGGAAGAAAAATCAAGACAATTTGATCAACATTGATCGGTATCATGGTATGTCTGACCATCTAAAATCACCTCCACGATGAGAAAGATCAATGTTGCTAATACCTCCCATAACGTGGCTTATCAACCTGATTTATTGACACTCTGGTGACAATTATGTTTGACCTCGACCGGTCAGCTGATCGAAAGGCAGGGCTTGGGATTACGTTTCTAAAGGAGTCAATTTTCCGATCCTCGACACCCGTTATCTTATACTTGGGCCCATCCCAACCCAAAGGGTTTTAATCTAGAATAAAGAGAAGGAGCGACAAAACCGACATTAGCAGCAACATAAGGAGGATCAAATTCTCAATTTCAACCCCTACAATTGAAGATGTTTCATCCAACCCCTCCTATTAGTATTCCACCCCGAATATTCTCCACTGTTGGTTAAGTGGGCTAGTCTACCTCATTTAATTTCAGCTAACTCGTGTGGGTGGGAACAAAAACACTAGGAATAATGAAAGGAAGGAACCAACTATGAAGTTTGGATGAAAAAAGGATTTTATGCTCCCAATGAATGAAATGGAAATCTTAGTTACATCTAGATATTATTCATCCCTCACACAAAAATCAGAAAGAATCACAACTTTTCCTCTTCTTTTCTCTCTCTTTCCATCTCCATTCAAATCAAATTTTGTTTTTGTTAGGGATTTCCCCTAGACCACCTCCTACGTTTTTTTATTTTTGTGAACCCTCTCGTGACTAATCAAAATTATGTCAATTCAAAGTGGTTCAATTACCTTGATTGAATGAACAACTATTCTGTTTGTTTGAGTAATTCCATATTCAAAGTTTTTCTATCCACATTCAAAGTTCTTAATATAAGTGCTAGGCTCATATTCCATTAGCAATGTTTCCTTTTTTGAAATTCATAGTTGTTTCCAATCCAATCCTTTCTCTTGCATGGAAGAATTATTCACAAAAATGCTCCAGCAAGTCGGGTCCCCTACTAGGCCCACAGGTCAAACATGTAGCTCCAGGTCCTCAATCACTCTACCCCATCAATGTTGTTTTCCTAAACTCTTTTTTCAATTCTCGGAAATCCAATTGGTTCTCCTATTTCTCCAGAGTGAAACACATGAAAAAATAGGTCCTTCTCATCGGTCGAAGAAAATTATTGAGGTGATGCTCTTTACCCACTCAAATGAAAGAGAACTTGATCCATAATGCCAATATAACGCTATTACAACTGGTGTTCCCCATCTCTCGATTGCTTGATCCCTCGAATGAAGCACTTAGATGAATGATTGAACAAAATGCTTACGAGACGTCCTTAGAAGGCATCAATGGATATCATGATCAAACAAAGTGATGATGTTATATTTAAATCGATTCTAAAATATGTGGAATAAAACTCTTCAAAAGAATCGAAATTTAGATGCCAAAATGGATCATACCTCCGGCCATTGATGCTGCTTGAGTTTGACTAATTGTTGTAGAATTTTTCCCAGTTCCACACTAATTTTGATTTCCTTTTGCTTTCTATATGGCACTTCCAAGCTCTACTCACTCTAATTGATGGTGTAAGACTGAAGGAAATTGATTGAATTAAGCAAGCTTGGGGACTAAAACGAAATCTTTATAGCCAAGCTTCCATCAAGCTTATGTTGGCTAACTGTTAATTGTTCCACATATCTAGGTAGAGAACCGTATGGAGTAATGGACCATCCCAGAAGCTCCCAAATGAGAAAACGGTTCCAGTTGGTTTCCAAATGAGTTGTCGGTGGTTGAATATAGTTTGGGTTGGTTTCCCGGCGGTTCAATACAATTACGGTTCTGGTTGGTTTCATGGTGGTTCAATACGGTTAAGGGAGCGACGGTTCAATACGGAAGGGAGCTTACATTCTCCCACTTGGTCCATACTTCCAATCTTAATGTCTCATCTTAAAACCTATTGATAATCTGTATTAAGTAATAGATACATGAATCATGGCGATAAATCCTCTTATGACGAGTATTATCTTCCATGTATTACTATGTATTTATTTCTTTTATAATTTATGTGGCAACAATTTCTTAATGAATAAACCTTATATTTATTCTTGGTCCTACACAGATGAATTCTCTCAAATCAAATTAAGGTGCACATAAATATGAGGAAAACATCACAATAATTAAGAATTTCATTAAAATAACATTGTCCATACAATGAGAAACTACATAATGGAACCAAGTCCCATATTCATTACATGCTCCTTGAATTTAAATGGTGGCATGCCCTTAGTCAAAGGATCAGCGATCATCAACTCAGTGCTGACGTGCTCAATGACTACTTTCTTTTCTTTAACACGTTCCCTTATGGCTAAATACTTAATGTCGATGTGTTTATTTCGACTCCCACTTTTGTTATTTTTAGCCATAAAAACAGCAGCTGAATTGTCACAATACATTCTCAATGGCTTGGAGATAGAATCCATAATTCTAAGCCCATAAATGAACTCTTAAGCCATACACCATGTAATGTAGCCTCAAAATAGGAGACGAACTCGGCTTCCATAGTAGAAGTGGCAATCAAGGTCTGCTTGGCACTCCTCCATGATACAACTCCACCAACCATCATAAAAGTGTATCCCGATGTTGATTTGCGTGAGTCAACACATCCAACAAAGTCAAAATCTGAGTAGCCAATTACTTCCAAATTGTCCGTCCGTCTATACATAAGCATGTAGTTTTTGGTTCCTTGAAGGTACCTCATTACTTTCTTTGCATCTCTCCAGTGGTCTATACCTGGATTACTCTGATATCGTCCCAACATTTTTTGGTTCCTTGAAGGTACCTCATTACTTTTTTTTGCAATTCTCCAATGGTCTATACCTGGATCACTCTAATATCGTCCCAACATTCCCACAAAAAAATGCAATGTCGGGTCTTGTACAGACCTGAGCATACATTAGGCTCCGACAACAGAAGGATATGGAATGTTCTTCATTTGTTCTCTTTCAAAATCGTTCTTCGGGCTTTGGTTCAAATTGAACCTATCAGCCTTCACAATGGGAGCTATACATGGTGAACAATCCTTCATCCAAAACCTCTCTAAAATTTTATTAATACAGGTTTCCTGAGACAGACCCAATATGCCTCTAAATCTGTCTCTATGGATCTTAATGCCAATGACATAAGATGCCTCTCCCATATCCTTCATATCGAAAATTTTAGAGAGGAATTGTTTCACCTCATACAACAAACCCTTATCATTGGTTGCTAGGAAAATGTCATCCACATATAAAACAAGAAAACAAATTTTACTCCCACTAACTTTCAAGTATATACATTGATCCATAATGTTTCTACAAAACCCAAAGAAGAAATATATGGAATTTCAAATACCATTACGGATGCTTACTTTTTAAACCGTGATATGATTTCTTGAGTTTGGTAAAGTTCAATTGCCTCACCATCACCAGAGGGAATCCCTGTGCTGTTTCATGTAAACCCCCTCCTCTAGATCTCCATTGAGAAATGTCTTTTCACATCCATTTATTGCAACTCCAAGTCAAAATGGGCTACTAATGCCATAATTACATGCAAGGACCTTTCTTAGGATACAAGAGAGAAAGTCTTCGCAGGTCGATTCCTTCTTTCCGAGTGAATCCTTTAGCAACAAGCCTTGCCTTGTATCTCTCAACGTTGCCCAATGAGTCTTTCTTTGTCTTAAAGACCCATTTACATCCAATGGCTTTTGCACCATTAGGCAACTCAAAAAGATCCCAAACTTCGTTACTCTTTATAGAATTCATCTCCTCCAGGCATCGCACTACTATTCCGGGATTCTTTGCAACTCATGTATTTTTGAAAAGGACTCGGGATCATTTTCCGCTCCAATGTTATAGTCAGATTCTTTCAGATACATAACATAATCATTAGGAATTGTTGATCTCTTTGGCCTAGTAGATCTTCTTAATGTTGTACCACCATCTTCCTAAGAAGTATGTGGTTCAACTCGCTGTTCAAAAGTTCTTGGAAACGCTTGAACTACCTGATCTACTGGAATTTCTTTTCACTTGTACTTTGTGGAACTTCAACAATTGGTTGTTCGAGACTAGTTTGTACTTGAGGGGTGTTTTGAACAATAATCAATCTATCACTTGGGGTGGAAGGTTGAGAATTTGAATGATCCTTCTCAGAAACTACGTTCTTGGTTTGATCGCTCCCACCGTTCAAGTCATTTTCAAGAAACATTGCATTTCTTGATTCCACAATACTAGTGCTATGAGATGGACAATAAAATATGTAACCTTTAGACCTTTCAATACATCCCAACAAATAATTCCACTAATGGTCCGTATTCACTTTCTTGTAGATTATAGATTTTCACTGCATGCATCCTGGAAACTCCTGCCTGTAACCTTTCCAATTCAAATGCTTTTAGGAATAATTTGGTTGGAAATCCCGCTAATATATACAATCTGTCTCTCAGTTCTTCAATCCAGGATTTAGGAATATTGAGCTATTTTTATGCATGCCCCACCATGTCCAATAATGTTCGATTTCTTCTTTCTACTGCCACACCATTCTGGTCGGGTGAACCAGGTATGGTGTATTGGGCAACAATCCCATGCTCAAGAAATTTTAATGGCTCACAAGCCGTCCCATCTTCCTCGTATCTACCTATAATAGTTCTCCTCCTCTATCTGATCTCACTATCTTAATTTGCTTGCCGCATTTTTTTCTCTACTTCAGCCTTAAAGGTTTTAAAGGCATCTAATGCTTTGTTCTTATTATGAAGCATGTAGATATACATATATTGTGAGTAATCATCTATAAAAGAGATGAAGTGTCTCTGACCATGTGAGTCCATGTTTGGACTACATATATCATTATGTATGATCTCTAATATGCCCTAACTCCTATTGGCGCCTTTCTTTGACTTGTTGGTTTTCTTTCCTTTTATGCAATCCACAAGTCTCAAAATCAGTAAAATCCAAAGTATTAAGTACCCTTTCATTTACCAATCTTTTAATTTCTTCTATGGAGATATGACTCTAGTTCCAAGGCTATAATTTAGAGGAATCATTATTAATAACACATCTTTTAGTGACATTGTTAACATGCATTGAATCATAAATAAAATTGTTTTGTAAATTAATGCAATAAAGACCTACCTTATTAAAATAATTATTCCCAACACAACGATTTATAAAAATAAACCTAAATATATTTTTGAAAAAGTTGAAAGAATATCCAAAAGATACAAGCCTTGAAACTCAAATCAAGTTTCTAGAAAAACTTGGAACATAAAAAGTCTTTTCTAATTCTAAAACAAAACCACTACTTAAAAGTTAAATAGCATGTTCCTATAGCTTCCACATGTGAGCCCATCTTGCTTCCTGATAAGATGCTTTGCTCACTTCCCACTAGCTTCCTTAGGTTTTGCAAACCCTACAAAGAATTCGAAATGTGAATTGTTGATCAAGAATCAATCCACTAGGTGTTAATATTGACATTGACCATATTATTCATAACAAATGAACGAGATTGTATTACCTTTGTCCACAAGCCATTTCTGAAATTTGGTGCATTCCTTTTTCATGTGTCCCTCTTTTTACAGAAGAAACACTTGGAATTCTTCTTTATATCATCTTGTGGAGGTACTTTACCTTTCCCTTTCTTATTGTTTTAGATTTTCCCTTTCCATATGAAAGCATTGCACTTCAGCCCAGTCACTTTTCCTCTTGAACACACATGGTCGTGAGTTCATTAATTGACCATTTATCCTTATGTGTTTTGTATGAGATTTTTAAGGGTCCGTATTGGTGCGGAAAGGTGTTCAGGATGTAGTGCACCAAAAAAGATTCTGATATTTCAACCTCGAGTTTCTTCGGTTGAGCCACAGTGTCCCTCATTTGTATGATGTGCTCGCGCACACCTTTCCAACTGGTGAGCCTTAGGGATGAGGACTTCATGATTAGGGTGCTTGCTAGTGCCTAGTCTGAAGTGACGAATTGATCATCAATGGATTTCAATAAGTCTCAGACCTTTTCATGTCAGACCAACCTTAAATTTTAATTTTGTACAATTGTAGTCTTAAATGAACAACATGCTGAAGTGATTAGATCAAGCCCCATCATTCATAAAGCGTGATGTCCGTTGTGGTGCTGGTATTAGTGAGTGTTGGCGGTTCATCTTTCCTAATAGCATAATCTATATCCATCCACCCCAAATGAAGGAGAACTCTCTCTTTCCACACCTTATAGTTATCTCCCTTAAGTTCAAGGATATCACAACTAATTTCAGAGAAATTTGCGTGTTTTAAATCAAAGATAAAAATTAAAGATTACATGCTTATGTTAAAATTGAGGCCAACAAAAATAAAATAAAATTTCATGCTTTACCAATGTAATTCATGCTTAAATTTGAATCTACTTGAATTGGAAATTTATCCCACATGCAATTTTTATGTCATTAGATTCAAATATTCTATCATAGATTTGAACTTTATGATAAAACTATTCATTCATAATTCCTGTGGGTAAGTTATGAATAATTTAATATTTATCCCATTCAATTATATAAATATAATAAAATTCTCGTGGGATAAAATTTATTATATTTAGTATAATTAATTACAATTATGTCTAAATATTCCTTATGTGATCCTAATCAATCATAATATATTATTTTAATTAGAGATGTTGTGGTTATTCTCTAATCAATTAAAATTATATGGATCACTAGAGATTATTTCTTTTATGCATAAAATGAGAATAATTAAAAATTGCATAAATAAAACTACAATATTCATGCATAACATTCAACAATGTATACTCATTCAAAATAACATGTTTTTAATTAGAGGTTAAGAAAAAAAATTATTTTACCTAATGATCATAAAAGATCACCCGATTGCATTTCTAACTATTGTGTGACTCGGCTAAAGTGTACGATGTTATTCTTAGGAAAACGAGCAGCAAAATAGAACAAAGAGACGCATGTAATGAAACCTCTTTGTATAGAGTACAACAATTTTATTTAAAAACGTACAACCAAATTATAAAAAAAAGACGCTATTATAAATGTATGGTTTTGTCATCTTAATATGGATAGACGTAAAACAATATGCATTAAAATGTGAAAAGAAAATGCAAGGAAAACCCAATAAGGACTACCAATGTATTAAACCCGCTTTTCCAGTATAAACCTGTCTTTCTCCAAAACACCAAGGCAGAGATAAAATTTTCTCTGATACCAAATGTTAGATTTAAATCGATTCTAAAATATGCGGAATAAAACTCTTCAAAAGAATCGAAATTTAGATGCCAAAATGGATCATACCTCTGGCCATTGATGCTGCTTGAGTTTGACTAATTGCTACAGAAGTTTTCCCAGTTCCACACTAATTTTACTTTCCTTTTGCTTTCCATATGGCACTTCCAAGCTCTACTCACTCTGATTGATGGTGTAAGACTGAAGGAAATTGATTGAATTAAGCAAGCTTGGGGACTAAAACGAAATCTTTATAGCCAAGCTTCCATCAAGCTTCTATTGGCTAACTGTTAACTATTCCACATATCTAGGTAGAGAACCGTATGGAGTAATGGACCATTCTAGAATCTCCCAAATGAGAAAACGGTTCTATTTGGTTTCCAAACGAGCTGTCGGTGGTTGAATATAGTTCGGGTTGGTTTCCCGACCGTTCAATACAGTTATGGTTCTGGTTGGTTTCACGGTGGTTCAATACGGTTAAGGGAGCGACGGTTCAATACAGAAGGGAGCTTACAGCTGAAACATTAGATTGTGCATCATTCTCTTTATCACTACCAACTCCTTTTTAACCATCTCGATTCACTAGACCAACTGCGAGGGAAATTCTCTATGGAGAAGCAAGTTGAAATCTGAGGTTTCGGTCGTATGCACCTTGTTCAGGGATTCATGTTGGGAATGAAACTACAATTGAATACTATCATGGATCTTAAGTAGAAACATGCCACCTCTATTCAACCCATTGTGCAAAACTCGTATTCTGATCACCTGATTGACCAAGATGGAGACATATTTGAACCTCAACTTATTGGGAAAAATTCTTATGAAATCTTCCAAGTGACATATCGACGATTCAAGGATCCCTGTA
>SNQJ01S0088627.1:50002-64484 GCA_010110895.2 Picea sitchensis
AGGTAGGCTCCTTCTCTAAGAGATCACACATCAAAGTCGTATAATTGGAGAATGGCTTAGGTTTATTCACTTGTCTCATGTTTCCTTCGGGGACACCATACTTCTCTCCATATTGAATAAGTTCCCTTGCCAAGGATGGATTTATATTGTGGGAGATCGTCATCTGGGGAGGTTCTTGAGATTCTATTATTTCATGGTCTTCTAGAATCTCCTCATCAGGGGAAGCTATGACTTCCCTCACTGTTTCTACAGCTCTGGGAGCTATAGGTTCTTCTACATATACTTCTTCAAGCTAGCATCTTCTTGATTTCTTGAGTGTTGCATCTTCATCAAAGGTTACATCCCTTCTAATCTCAATATGATGGTAACCTGGTATATAAACTCTGAATTCCTTGGAGACCTCACAGTATCCAACAAATATTCCCTTCTTTCCTGAAGGGTCCAACTTGGTTCTCTTCTCTTTTGGAATATGTACAAATACTAGGCAGCCAAATATTTTCAGATGGCTTACTTTTGGCTTCTTTTTGGAGAACATCTCTTCAGGGGTGTTGAACCCAAGTTCACTATGGGACAATCTGTTTTGTACATATACTATTTTTTTTTGTTGCTTCTTCCCATAAGCACATTGGAAGATCTTGATCATGGATCATGGTCTTCACTGCTTCCATTATAGTTATGTTCTTTCTTTCTGCTACACCATTTTGTTGAGGATTGTAGGGAGTGGTGAGCTCCCTCTTGATCCCAGCTTCTTTGCAACAATTTGCAAACTCTTTTGAGGTGTATTCTCCTCCATTATCTGACCTAAATATCTTGATATTTTTTTTAGAAATATTCTCTATCAAGGCTTTGAATTCCTTGAATTTACTGAATACTTCATCTTTTAATTTAAAAAAGTAAACCCAGGTTTTACGATCATAGTCATCAATACAAGATACATAGTATACATACCCACTGATGGAGGATGATGGCTTTGGGCGACACACATTTGAGGGAATGAGCTCTAGGACTCCTTCTGCTTTACTGTCTCTCTTCAAAAAAGGGTTCTTGATGTTCTTTCCTTGTGCACATCCATTGCACACACCTTCATGGTCAACCTTGAGTTTTGGTAGACATGTGACTGCCTTTCTTACATAAGGTAATGCCTTGTAGTTGATGTGGGATAATATTCTATGCCAAAGTTCACATGGATTCTCAATGGAGTGGGTCATGGCTGCTTCTGAGTGACCCTTTAGCTTACACAAGCCACCTTCTTCTTTTCCAATAACAATTGCTTCTTCCATGGTTTTTCCTTTGGCCCACATAAGGACTTCTCCATCTACGAAGGAAACTCTGAAGCCTTTATTTTCTAAAGATGAGATGGAGAGTATATTCTTTGTCAAACCTGGTACATATAGTACATCCTTCATATTCATTGGGGTCCTTGAATCAAGCTTGTAATTTGATTCTCCTACTCCCTTGATAGGGTATTGATAATCATCTCCAAGTGTAACTTTCTAAGGAAACTTATTTTCTGAAAGGCAAGAGAGAATGTCTCTTTGACTTGTCATGTGCTTGGAATCACCACTATCAATGAGCCAAGTGTCCTCACTAGGTGATACTGATGCTGAGAGGGAAGAGATTAAGACATAGTCTTCAATTCGTTCTTTTATCATCTTTGTGGGTGGCTCTTCATCTTCAAATGCATGGGTATGGTGCCTCTTGTTTTTATTCTTGTATTCTTCTCGTCTAGCTGAAAAATGTTTCGCAATATGTCCCATCTTGTCACAATGGTAACATTGGTAGGATGATAAATCTTTTTCTCTTCTTTGTCCTTTCTGAAACTTTTGGAATCTCCTTGGTTGAGATTCTTTATGTATGAATTGGTTTTTGGGGTGAGACTCATGATTTTCTTTCTGGAAGTAAGACTTCTTTCTTCCTCCTTTATTTTGAGTAGCTAGGGCTTGATCTTCATCTCTTGATAACACAACTTCTCAGTTAGCTACTCCTAATTATTCTTTAACACATTCTTCCCAAAGACTGTCAAATTCTAGTTTCTCCTTTCTGGCACAAATAGCTTGGATGAATGCATCCCAAGGTCTTGTGAGACCATTAAGGGTCATCATTATGATTTCGTCTTCATCTATACTATCTTCAATTGCTTCTAGCTATTCTTTGAATTGTGATATTTTGGAGAAATATTCTTGGATTGTTTCTCCTTTCTGCATCCTTGTATTCTTGGGTTGAGTTCTTGGATTCATCTTCTGATCTATGTTATTTCCTTCATATAATCTGGTTATGGAATCAAACATTTGTTTTGGACTCTTCTCTGAAGACACTTTAGGAATCAAGTGATCTTTAATAGAATCTGTAATGATTCTTTTGGCCCTAATTGTGTCATTTTGGTGTTTTTTTTTAGCTGCAGCATCGACGGGTTCCGATACATCTTCTTTAATGAATATTTCTATATCATTATCTTCAAGTATGAGTCCAATCCTATACTTCTAGGCATAAAAATTTTCCACACCTTCTAGCTTGTCAACAAGATTAGTGCTTGTGGAGATCTTTTACCTGGAGTTAGGAAAATGACCAAAAAATGAAAATGCTCAGAATTGAATTTTGAACTTACCAGGAAGTGAACTTGGCTGAGGAAAGTAGCCTGGTGTGGTTAGATTTTAGAAAATCCAATTTTTCTCTCTTCAAACTTGACCAACAGATTTCTGGACTAGTGCTTCCGGTTTTCTGGTACTTTTGGTACTAGTGAAAACTAGGGTTCACTGTCTGAGATTTCTATCCACTGAAAAGGTGCGCTAAAGATGCCAAGTAGTTCCTTGGGCTATGACACACTTTTCTACATGAATTTTGGGCTGAAATTCCTCTTCAATAAAAATCCCTAATTTCTTTGTACGACAACAGTGACGTTTTAATTTTTCCAGTGAAAGATGCTCTCTTCAACTGAGCTCTGATACCATATTAAAGTTTAATCTATTATTAGGTTTCTTTTCAATTTACTATATAACCATAACATAGATAGGATCACTGAGAGAAACAAAATCACAAGAGACACATCATTTATCCTGGGAAACCCTCATGGGGGAGAAAACCCAACAAAAACTTCCTTAATATAGATATCCAATACAATGCCAAGAGAATAAACCAAACACTACAAAAATTCCTCTCCCAAGTAATGTGCCTCTCTCTCTTCTGTATTCTCCAACTACAGCTCCAATCTTGTGATTTGGATGATCGAATGAGTGAGTGAACAAATAAGGCATTGGCCTCCTTTATTTATACAATCTGGCAGGTGCTGAAAGGAAGTGTCTTTTCACTGGCAGGGTCGACTTCTCCTTCTGGGTGGTTAGAACCACTTTAATTTATTCTGGGGGCCGACTTCTCATTTTGCATATTAAAATTAGGGTTTGGCCAATCCGCAAAAGGGGATTTGGTCATTTACAATGTCCAACATGATCAATCAACAAAAGGAGATTGATCTAATGAATAATACATCAATAATAAATAGAATACTCTTGGTAGTTAAAATATTTCAATAATATCCACACAGGATATCTCATGAAAAACATCACCACTATCAGTATCATTTGATAGCATCGGTACATCAAAAATATATCATCAATTGCATCATCTCTCGAGGCCATACTCCATCTGAGTAATCAGGCATGATGTTGAATAAGTCATGTAGCGCACTCAACAAAGTGTCTCACATAAGTCACTCACTCAACAGAGTGATACAAGGACCATTCTTCTAATATGGACATACGTCCTAGAAGAATGATTTTCCTAACAGATGCTAAATGCCACACAATGGATGTTGGGTATGTGTTATATTCAAATGTTTCTCTCAGATCGGAAGGCGAAGAGCACAATCCGACTGTGTCTCTCAGATTCAGTATTACTGAATGTGTCAGAGGAAGCTACAACTAAGGATTTATGGGATAAGTTGGGGAAGTTGTATTAGTCTAAGTCCCTAGTAAATAAAATATTCCTAAGAAATAAGTTGTATAATCTGAGGATGAGAGATGGAGACTCTGTGGTAGAGCAATTGAATTCTTTCAATACTATGGTAAGTCAGTTAGTATTTGTTGATATAAAAATTTCAGATGAAGATAAGTGTATCAATTTACTGTGTTCTTTACTAGACTCACGGGATAGTCTGATTGTGGCCATAGGTAGTAATATAACTACCTTGAAGTTTGATGAAGTCATCTCATCCTTTTTTCAGAGGATATTAGATAGGAGAATATGGAAGGATGGAGCATAGATGCATTATTTGTAAGAGGACACTCCCAGGAAAGAAATAAATCTAAGTTCTCAAGTGGGAGATCTAATTCTAAGGGTAGATCTAAATCTCCCGGAAAGTTTGTAAAGGTATGTTGGAGATGTGGAAAAGAAGGGCACTACAAGAAGCAGTGCAGATCCAAAGTTGAGAAAAAGAAGGTATCTGAAGAATCTCCTTCTATAGAAGAAAATACCTCCAAGGAAGAAGGAGGGGATGTGTACTTGGATTATTCAAGAACACATGCAGATCATGAGGCATGGTTGGTTGAATTAGGTGCATCCTTTCATATGATTCCCCACAGGGAGTGGTTCTGTGAATATGAAAGGTATGATGGAGGTAATGTTTTCTTAGGTGATGATACAACAACTAGAATCATAGGACGAGGAAAAGTCAAGTTGAGGCTAATAGATGGAAGGATTAGAACATTGTCTAGTGGTCTTTACATCCCAGGTTTGGCCAGAAATTTGATTTATGTAAGTAAAATGGACGATGCAAGGGTAAAAACAATATATGAAATGGAAACCTTTAGGATGGTTCGAGGATAAATGGTGTTGTTGAAAGGAGTTTGGTTTAGAACTCTATATAAGCTGCAAGGAAGCACTATTAGTGATGGGTGTAATAGTTTCATTGTTCCTGATATTGGAGTTGAAGAAGAAAGAAGGTATGGTTGAAGGTATGTCTAACTGCTCTCTGGATTTTGATTTATGTGAACATTGTGTATATGGGAAGAAAAATCAAGTAAGACTCCCTTTGGTGCAACGAGGGAAGAAGGAATTTTACAACTATTTCACAGTGATGTTTTTGGACCTGTGTCGGTCCAATCATTTAAAAAATATGTGTACTATGTCTCATTTATAAATGAATTCTCTAGGAATAATTGGATATATTTACCTAGGAAGAAATCTGAAGTCTTTGACATGTTTAAATAGTTTAAGGCTCTTGTTGAGAATCAAACTGAGAAAAGAGTTAAGGTGTTGAGGACAGATAATGGCAGAGAGTGCTGCGAGAATGAATTTGAAGATTTTTGTAAGAAGTGCAATATAGAAAGGAAGAAGAATACTCCATATGCACATCAACATAATGGAGTAGAAGAAAGGATGAACAGAACATTGATGGAAAAATCAAGGTGCATGCTTAGTGGTGCCGAGTTAGGGCAAGAATTTTGGGCAGAGGCAATGGGTATTGCATGTTACCTTGTCAATAGATCACCCTCATTAGTGCTGGATGACAAGACTCAAAAAGAGGTATGGACTGGTAAGAAACCTTCTCTCACACATCTCAAGGTATTTGGCTATGATGCATATGTTCATGTTCCAAAGGAAAACAAGAGTAAGCTAGATAAGAAGGTTGAAAAGTGTATCTTTATTGGATATAAAGATGGTCTCCAAGGTTATAAGTTTTGGAACCCAGAAACTAAGAAGGAAATGTATAGACGAGATGTGGTATTTAGAGAAATGAAGGATGTTGTTAAACAATATTTCTTACCAAGTAAGGAAGAACCAGAGAAAATAGAGTTTGATTTAAAGGATGATGAATCAAACTCTACAGAAGAACAAGAATTAGAAGAAGAAGAAGATCCTCATACTCCAGCATTGAGGAGATCGGTTCGAGAAAGAAGGCTACTAGAAAGGTATACTCCATCTGATTTCCATTCAAATTTTGATTTGTCTATTACTGATAATGATCCTAGAACTGTCAAGGAGGAAGTAGATTTAGAGGATGGAAATATCTGGAAAAATGTCATGGATGAAGAAATGGCAGCCTTGGATAAGAATGAGGCTTGGGATCTAGTGGAGTTTCTGACTAGAAGAAATCCCATTGGCAAAAAATGGGTATTTAAAAATAAGCTGAATGCAAAAGGAAAAGTGGAGAAATACAAATCTTGGTTAGTAGAAAAGGGTTATTCCCAGGTTAAGGAATTGATTTTGGTGAGAATTTTTCTCTTGTTGCCAAGTTAACCTCTATACGATTTTTGTTATTTGTTGTTTTTTCATTTGATTTTGAAGTAGAACAGATAGATGTGAATACTTCATTCCTACACGGGGATCTGGAAGAAGAAATCTATATGAAGAAACCATAAGGTTATGATGTGAAGGGAAAGAAAGAGTTGGTATGCAAGCTCAAAAAGTCCCTGTATGGCTTAAAACAATCACCAAGGATGTGGTATAAAAAATTTGATACTTATATGCTAGGACTTGGCTTCACAAGAAGAAAAGAGGATCACTGTGTGTATTTTAAATTAATTGGTGATCATTTGATTTATTTGGTCTTGTATGTGGATGACATGTTGCTGATAGGAAACAACAAGGAGATTATCCAGGATGTGAAAATTCAGTTGTCCTATAAATTTGACATGAAGGATATCGATGCTTCAAATTTCATTTTGGGCATGGAAATTAAAAGAGATCGGAAAAAGAGGAAACTCAGGTTAAATTAGAGAAAATACATCGAGACAATATTGTAGAGGTTTAATATGCAGGAATGTAAACCGGTCAAGGTTCCTATTATTGTTGGTGTAAAGTTATATGCATATCAGTGTCCCAAGACATAGGAAGAGGAGGAGGACATGTCTCGTGTTCCATATGTGAGTGTAGTTGGCATTTTGATCTATGAAATGGTTTGTACTAGACTGGACATTGCACATGCAGTGGGATTTTTGAGTAGGCATATGTCAAAACCAAGGAAGGAGCATTGGACAACAGTATAAAAGGGTTTTCAATTATTTGCGTGGTGTTGCTAGCTATGGATTGTGCTACCAAGGAAGATCGGGATTGGACAAAGTGGTGGATATACATGGATTTGTGGATGCATACTGGGATGGAGATCTGGATCGTAGGAGATCTACAATTGGGTATGTGTTTAACCTGTTTGGAGGAGTGATAAGTTGGATGATAAAAAGATAGGTTGTAGTGGCACTTTCAACTACAGAAGCTAAATACATGGCAACCAATCATGCAAGTAAGGAAGCAGTATGGTTACAAAGATTGTGTTCAGGTATTGGGTTGGTACAAGAAGTTGTAAGGATAGTTTTTGACAGTCAGAGTGCAATTTTTCTGGTGAAGAACCCGACTTATCATTCAAATAAAAAACATATTGATATTCAATATCACTTTGTGAGAGACATGGTTGAAAAAAAGAAAGTATTGTTGATGAAGGTGGATACTTTGAAGAATGTTGTAGATTCATTAACAAAAGTTGTGAGCACTGAGAAGTTATCTTGGTGTAGAGGATCCATGGACATTGTTTCCCTAGATTGTTGACTATGTAAACTTGTAACCCCCTGTATGCAAAGAAAAGTTTCTCATTTTTTCCTCATTTTTCGTGTTGCCTCGATTTTTGTGTCCATTGTTGGACATTTTTTCGGCACATGGTTTTTTTTCGCGATGGTTTTCTATTTCTGGTTAAGGAATTAGGGTTTTTGACTAATAGAGACCATTGGGTTAGGGTTTTAGATGTCGATGGATCCTATATGTATATTGTATTGTAAACAATGTATTACTATGAATGAATATAGGTTGATACCTCCCACAAATACCTTAATATAAACACTCCCTCCTATCTAGGGAGGTATTAACATGTAGCATCATCATAGCCACACAAGATATTTGATGAGCAACATCACCACTATTAGTATCATCTAATAACATTCTGACATCAAAAATATATCATCAACTGCATCATCTCTCGAGGCCATACTCCATCTAAGTAATCAACCATGATGTTGAATAAGTCAGGTAGTGCACTCAAGAGAGTGTCTCCAATAAGTCACTCACTCAACAGAGTGATACAAGGACCATTCTTCTAATCCATACATATGTCCTAGAAGAATGATTGTCCTAACACATGTTAAATGCCACACAATGGATACAAGAACCATCCTCTCCACTATATCATCTCTAAGTCATACTAGCATGATGTGAATGCATCATATCTAAGTTGTACTGGCATGATGTTGAGTATTGTCTACATCATCTCTAAGCCATACTAGCATGATGTGAATGCATCATATGTAAGTTGTATTGGCATGATGTGCATCATCTCTAAGTTGTACTAGCATGGTGTTAATGCACCATCTTTAAGTTGTACTAGCATGATGTGAGTCACCTGCATCATCTCTAAGTTGTACTAGCATGATGCTACTGCATCATATCTAAGTTGTACTAGCATGTTGTGACTCAGACATATGCATCATCTCTAAGTTGTACTAGCATGATGCTAATCAATCATATCTAATTTGTACTAGCATGATGTGTCTCAAGACATATGTATCATATCTAAGATGTACTACCATGATGTTGAAGCATCATATCTAAGTTGTACTAGCATGATACACATCAAAAATCTATCAACCTAGACCATTCTCCATGGGGAGAATGTTTGTCCATCAACACTCCCTCTTAATCAAGGGAGAAATCTCCACGAGTCCCAGCTTTTCCCTCAAGTATGAAAACATTATATTTAATAGAGGCTTCATCAAGATATCAGTTTTGTGCTCATCAGTGAAGATGTATCGGAGAATCACTTCTCCATTCTAGACTTTATCATGGAGAAAATAGTACTTAATCTCAATGTGCTTTAGCCTTTCATGGAACACGAGGTTCTCTAAAAGCTTCACACAACTCTAATTATCACAACGTATCACAATCGAATCCATCACCTGATCAAATAGTCTAGAAACCAACTTATGAAGCCATATTTCTTCCGTACAAGTTGTTTGGGTGCGCAAGGGGGTTAGAGGGGGGGTGCAACGCCCCCGAATTTTTTTTTTTCCTTGGGAAACATGTCACATATTTAGGTGGTTTTTTGGAAGATGGTTTTTTGCCGATGGTTTTCTATTTCCGGTTAAGGAATTAGGGTTTTTGACTAATCTAGGTCATTGGGTTAGGGTTTTGGATGCCACTGGCTCCTATATGTATATTGTATTGTAAACAATGTATCACTATGAATGAATATAAAATATGATGGTTTTCTTGGTTTGGGTTTCGAAGGGAAAAATCTCTGTGTAATGTTTGTATTTTCCATTGTATCTTTTCTGTTCTTTTACTGAAAATCTGTTTGCAGTAAATATTGTACAAGGTTAAAATATACACAAGCATCACAAGCTACAATATACTCTGCTTCTGCAGTGCTTAGAGCCACATAATTTTGTTCCCTTCTATCCCATCATATCATAGCAGAGCCCAAACTAAAACATACACCAGAAGTACTATTTGTGTCATCTGCACTCCCTACCCAATCTGAATCAGTAAATCCATGCAGTTGTACATCACTGTTTGAGGTATATCTCAAAACATAGTTTAGCATCTCATGAATATATCTCAAAATGTGCTTTGTAGCTATCCAATTCTCATGTATAGGTTCCACCTGTAGTTGGCTCAACGTTTTTACAACAAAGCAAATATCCGACTGGGTATTCACAAAATACATCAATGAGCCAATCAAATCTCGATATAGGGATGAGTCTACTAGATCATAATCAAAGTCTCTCAACTTCCTCATATCTATCACCATGGTAGTTGCCATGGATTTGAAATCCATCATCCCAAACTTTTGAAGGATATTTACAACATACTTCCCTTATCCTAGGAAGATTTCACCATGCTTCTTCAAAACTTCTAGTCCCAAATAATAATGCATGAGACCAAGATCCTTCATATTGAATTCAAAGTCTAGCTCCTTCTTACACCAAATAATGAGAGGCTCTGCACCTGTCAAAAATAAATCATCAACATATAGTAGTAGTAGTATCACAAGTGCATCATTCACAACCTTGTAATAAAGGTTTGGATCAACATAGCTCTTGGAAAATCCAAGTCTCTTCAAGTAATTCTCAATTTGTGCATACCAAGGTCTTGGAGCTTTCTTGAGTCCATACAAGGCTTTCTTTAATATGCATACATGGGTTTCTCTCAGGTGTACCTCAAAACCTTAAGGTTTCTCTATGTATACTTCTTCATCAATTAATCCATTAAGAAAAGAGGTCCTTACATCCATCTGATGTAGAATCCAACACATGGATGTTGCAAGAGATATGATGGATCTGATAGAGGTATATCTAGCAACTGAAGAAAATGGCTCATCATAGTATTCTCCCTCCTACTGGGAGAACCCTCTAGCCACGAATCTTGTCTTGTATCTATGGATACTCCCATCTACTACATGATTTATATTGTAAAACAATTTTGAAGTTACTACCAACTTTCCTTCAAGTCTATACACAATTTCCCATACATAATTTTTCATGATGGATTGATATTCTTCCATCATAGCTTCCTTCCGTTCTTTCTTCTTGACTGCTTCCTCAAAGGTGGAGGTTTCTGCATTAACAAGACTTTTCATGAGTGTCACATAACTAGAGAATATTTTGGGCCTCTTTCTCTCCCTGAAGGTGCCACTGGGAGCTTCACGTCTTTCTTCTTCTTATAAGGTGGATTCTAGCCATGTTGGTTGTTTTATGTTCTTGGGTACAAAAACTAGTTCTATAGTTTCAATTGGTTGGTTTGGTTCTTCACTGGAATGTTTTGGAGAACATGTACTTTCTTCCTTGGGATCTACATGTTCTTCTTCATCATTGGAGTCCATGGAATCTTCTAGAGATTTCTTGAAGGAAATATTCTCATCAAAAGTCACATCTCTGTCGATTTCAATATTTTGTTGACCTGGGACATATATTTTGTATGCTTTTGATATATCACTATATCTGATGAATATTCCCTTCTTTCTTAATGGTTCCAACTTTCTCCTTTTTTCCTTGGGAACATGGATATAGACACGACGACCAAAGATCCTTAAGTGTTCCACACTTGGATTCTTTTCGGAGAAGGATTCTTCTAGAGTCATGTTCTTCAATATACGATGAGGACTTGTATTATGAATATATATGGCTTTCATAGTTGTTTCTCCCCATAGAAACATGGATAGAGTATGGTCATTCATCATTGCCTTAAAGAATTCTTCAATGGAACGGTTCTTTATTTATGCCACACGATTTTGTTGAGGATTATGCTGGACAATTAGCTCCCTCCTAATCTCAGTTGTGTTACAAAAGGCAACAAGCTCGTTGGAGGTGTATTCTCCTCCATTATCAAATTTTAGTATTTTGATCTTCTTATTTGTCAAGTTTTCCACTTCAGCTTTGAATTCTTGGAACTTTCCAAATACTTCATCTTTCATCTTTATCAAGTACATCTAAGTCTTTCTTGATAACTCATCTATGAACGTCACATAGTAAAGATAGCCTCCTAGAGACTTCAATGGCATAGGACCACATACATCTGAGTGTATCATATCCAAGATCTCCTTGGATCTATTCTCACTGCTTGGGAATGGCTTCTTAATATTCTTCCCAACTGCACATCCTCTGAAAATACATTCATGTACTGATTGTAGTTCTGGTATGCCTACAACCAACGATTTTAGATATGGAAATGCTTGATAATGAAGGTGAACATAACTTCTATTCCATAACTCACTAGGATTGATTTCATCATGTACAAGAGCTTGAGAATTCTAACCTAGGAGTTTATACAATATTCCTTCACGTATCCCAATGACTCTAGCATCTTCTATTTTTGAATCTTTAGACCATACACGAACTTTTCCATCGAAAAAGGCTATTCTATCTCCTCTGTCTCCCAAGCAAGAAATATATACTAAATTCTTTTTCAAACCAGGAACATATAAAACATTTTTAAGATGAACATTGTTACATGATTCCATTTTGATAGAAGCTTTTCCCATTCCTTTGACTGCATAGGAGTTATTGTCTCTAAGTTCCACTTTATGAGAGGTTTCCTTTTCCTTCATGCTTGAGATATTTTCACAATCACCAGTCATATTTATTGAAGCTCCATTATCGATCAGCCACATGTCATATTCAAAGGATAATGTAAGAGTTGAGTAGTAGAAGAAATTTATTTCTTCATGCTTGGCTTTATTTGAAGGTTCTTCATCATTGGCAGCTGACACATGGTGTATTTCCTTTCTCTTATTTGCTAGTTTAGGAAAATCCTTTTTGTAGTGGCCATAATCATGGCATCCATAAAATTGTACCTTTGACATATCTCTCTTATGATTGAATTTTTTTATTGAACCAAATATTTTCTTACCTCCATGTCTCTTGAACTTTGTTGCATAGGATTAAGAATCATCTTCCTTTTGAGATCTTCCCTTTGAGTTGATCCTTGTCTCTTCTTGTGTGCAACAAGTCCAAATTTCTTCAAGCATTGGAAAATCCTTTCTTGTGTTCATGCTTGCAGCAAATGCATCCCATGATTTAGATAGACCATTAAGTGAAATATTCACATTTCCCTTTTCTGGAATAACTTCTTCAATGGATTGTAGTTGATATCTCAACTGGGAAATCATTAAAAAGTATGAGGCTATAGTGTCATCCTTATTCATCTTTGTGTTACTAAGCTCATTCTTCAGACTCATCACTTGTCCAATATTTCTGGTTGCAAAGAGATTAGTTAGGGCATCATACATATTTTGTATGAGTCAAGATTGGATATGTAGGGTATCAAGTGATATTTTACATATTCCACAATCATACTCATAGAATTGATGTCATTGTCCTTGAACTTCTCCATTGTTGCAAAATCCTGAGGTTCATTTTCTTTTCCTGCTTCAAACTATGGTTCCACGATCTTTCCCTTCATGATATCTAGAACTTTGTTCTTGGAAAGGATGAGGTCAATCCTTGTCTTACATGTTCTCAAGTTTGAAGATCCTCCTAGCTTTTTCTCTGACTTCATAGAGTAAGTCATGACTATCTTTGACTTCAACTTTGACCAATCAAAACTTTGACTTTGACCTTGACCATTCAAAATTTGACTTTGACCCAAAAATTCAACCTTGATTTTTTTGTTAGCTGAGAGTACCAAGAGGTGCACTAGGCTAAGGTGCACTAGAATGTCCAATAATTATTCCAAACGTCTCACTTGAAGTGCCCATAAAGTTAGGTTAGGGTTTGTTGCAGCTACAAGATCAGAAACCTTGGTTGCAGATGCAACTGGTGGCACAACGAACTTAGCAAAGAAATTCCACTTTAACTTCCAGTGGTTAGACTGTCCTGAAGGTGGTTTTGTCCCATAACCTGTTAAGATGTGCTCATTTAACCATAGAAAATATCACAATATTGTCACCCAACCATAGGCACGTAGCCACCCCCAAGCACCGTAACCTTTGAAAGATAAAATAATTCTGGAAGTAGTACCAGAACCAACAAATAACCAAGAGATAGTGTACCTTTATCCAAATGTAGCACACCAATCAGAAAGTACAAAACCATAAACCAAGACCAATACCCAGCTGCAGTCATTGCAGCTACACTCCTCCTCTAGAATTGCGCACCACTTGACTTGTGTGATCTTGTGAGTGACTGTGTGTCCAAATGAGCTCAAGTGACCTCTATTTATAGTTCTCTTTGTCACCTGTCTAGGCCAACTTCTCCTTTTAGAGGCTAATACTTTAATATTAATTCTTTTATTGAGTTGACTTGTCTTCTAGGGTTTCCACACATCTCTTTATGGTTTCTCTAACTTCTAGAACATTCTAATCTAGTCAGAGGTTACACATGGAGGTTGATACCTCCCGCAACTACCATAATATCAACAAGCCTAGAGAAATTATACATATGGATGCAGAGCATTATTATGAGATACATTATTTCCCTGGCATGGGAACAAATATGAAAGATGAATTTTCAACATTATGGGCTCTGATGTTTTTGGTTAATTTGAAAAGAGATAAAAGAAAATTACAAATAATGGGAAATTTAAAAGTTGTCACATAATGGATCAACCAAAATATTCAAGTTCAAGTGGTTCACCTTTAGACGTTGTTGGGATAAATTTGTGATTTCCTGGATGAGTTGGAATGGTTTAATTGTGCTCATATATATAGGGAGATTAAATCCAAGGCCAACCAATTATCAAAAGATTATTTGATTCTAGATAGAGGCCCGAGATGATTTCATTTTCTAGGAATTCCATGAGGGATGCTTCATTGATGAGATGCCATTTCTATTATAATTTTTTTTCTATCGGGACAGCTAGAAAAGAAAGGCATGTTCTTTTTTTGATAAATTTAGAGCTTTGATTGTAAGGACAAAATGTATTTGGTTAATGGTTAATTTGATGAAAACAAAATTGTAATAGAGTTTGGGAAAGGGAGTATTTGAAGACAAAGAGAAGTCCTCATAAAAGG